>CANXYC012217543.1:0-25083 GCA_948193065.1 Aleurites moluccanus
AATTAAAAAGTAATTTTATTTATTTTAATTTTAGAAAAGTAAATAGTTAAATAAAAATTAATTATTTTAATAATTTTTATTTAGTTATTAATTTATTTATTTTTTATATATTTAATTTTAAAAAATATTTGTTTGTAAATAAATAAAATTTTAGAGACTAAATTATAATTAACCAATTACTTTTAATTTATATAGGATTCAGGAATAAAAGTCAACGAAGAGAAAAGTCGAAATTATATATTTTAATAATATTAAAATAAAAATTATATTTCAAAAAATATTAAGAGTTGACGTACTCTCAGGACTAAATATCATGATTAAAATTATACTTTATTTCATTTATTTTTAATGAAAAAGGTAAAAAAAAAATAGATGAAGTGATTGTGTAGTCTTATAAAATAAAAATATAAAAAATAAATTATATATTTCTCAAAATAAAAAGAAAATAATTTATTATTTGAGTCATAATTCAAGATTAAATTATAATTTACTCATAATTAAATGTCTGTCTTTTTTTTATATATAGTATTAATAATTTTTATTTTAACATATACCTTTGCCAGAGCAAATTTTGTTAACACCATAGCAAATAATAGATATTTTTAACTTAAACTTTGACCAAATTACCGTTTGTTCCTTTCCTCTTTATGCTAGGCTACAAGGAAGGCAAAGACTGAGACGGAGACATATTTATTTGGATAAAAAAAGATTAATTATATTGGCATTTTTGTATTTTTTATATTATATTAATACATTTTTTTATTTTCAAAATTATAATAAACACTTATCTATTTTGCTTTCGTTAGACAAATACATCTTTCCATTTAATTTTTCTTTATTTTTTATTAGTCAAAACCCAAAAGTTAACTTTTTAGTTAAAACATTTATAAAAATGCCCAAAATATTCTTGATAATTACCATTTATAACCCATATGAATTCTTCTTTCCTTTCCATTTTATAGCAAAAACGAAAATAAACAAAAATCCATAAATTCTTTTGCAAAACAACCAGTATCAATTTCAATCCAATATCAACCAAACAAATATTATCAAACATAACACAACCAATTTGAACAAAGAAAATGAGATGTGGATAGTGATTGTTAGTGGAACAAATTAGTAATTGACTCGACTCAGGTAAGAAATCGACGGTGAAACTGTGGCCAAATCATGCCAAAAAAGGAAGGTATTTTGATTTGCACTCCAAATATTTCATTCCTGCCTCCATTGATTTCGCTCAAAATAATTTGCCTCTCTGTACTACGCTTTCTATTGACCGCTTCAAAGTTTGAACCATCAAGCTGTGATCTTTTCATGGATCTTTCGCCCAATACATCTACCTAATTTCATAGCTTCATCGATGGTAATAATCATAAAGGAGCTAGAACGAGAACCAATGCCACAATTTTGAAAAACTAGAGAGGAATCAACTTTACCATCTAAAACTTCAAAACTCAAACCAGAGCCCTAAATGCAGACACGAAACTATACATTTGTTTTTTTATTTTATTTCACTCTTTCAATGTCTCTAATCACTCTTTTAGCTATTACTCTCTCCTCTCTCTCTTTCTCATAAGCTATTACTCTTTCTACTATGGATGGGCTTGCAGAGATTTTTGACAATTGAAAGGAGGAAATGGGTAAAGCAGGGTTATGGATTAAGATAGAGAGTATGGGGTTTGATAAGGAGAGAGAGGAAAAGAAGAACAAGAAAAGGAGAAGAGAGAGGGTCAAGAGAAGAGGCTTCAGAAGGGAGGAGTTTTGGGTGCGGCGGCGACTATGGTGGTGATCGCAATGACTGTGCTCTACAAAGAAAGAAAAGTGAGTAAACCTTATAAAAAATGGACATGCATTTTCAAAATGGAGAAGATATGAGAATTGTTTATGAGGGATTGATGGAGAAGATGAAAGGGAATGATTATTTTGAGAATATGGAAAAAAAAAAAAAAAAAAAAATGAGAGGTATTTTAGATTTTTTATAATAATTTAACAGATTTTTTAAAGGAACGATCTCAAATTTTAACGAAAATAAAATATATGGATAATTTAATATAATTTTGAAAACATATGAACGTATTGGTATAATATGAAAAAATATAGAAGTATCAATGTAATTAATCCTAAAAAAATTAATTCAGTAGTTAATTTAGACAAAAATATTATATGTATATATTAGTCATCGACAGACTCACCTAAACTATGAATATAACTTGCTGAAATGTGATTGTACATATAGTATTTAATTGTATAAAAATTTGGTGCTTTTACACCTTATTGTTAATGGGTTAATGAATATATTGTCATAAAGTCATTTTGCTTTCTTTGATTTTTTGTTTCTTTTTTGTGGTTGCAATAATTTCTTCCCGTTTTGGGTTGTCACTTTGATTTCATGGGCAATGTGGATCTTTGTTGAAAATTTCATTTTGAACGGTGGATGTTCTTGTTTTCCATTCCCCACTCATTATTCTGAAAGTTTTGAAAAGGAGAGAGAGAATTGTAGAACATAAAAGGGTAATTTCGTGCATTATTTTTTTATTGCCATGGCTCTAACAAAATTTGCTACAATGTATTGGTCTTTATTTTTATTTAATTAATTTTTTGAACAAAACAGAGATATACTAAAATTAGAAAGATCCAAAGAAATCCAAGCCGTGAACTGATTACCCAATCTTATATTAAGAGACGAGTCATTGTGAGCATTTTTGGCAGTCCAGTATGTCACTTTTGTAGTTTTCTCTTTCAGTGGGCACGTATTGCATTCATTTACTTAGCCAAGCCAGCGGAATTTTATAGCTAACACGCTAAGCTTCAAAGTCGCTAATCAGCTCATAAAACTCATTTCCAAGTAAATTACATGACATGTCGAGTGGAAAAATTACTAAAAATGAGATGATTACATTATTGGTGTTTGAATTTTATTATTTATTAAACACAACATACAAATAGGAGTGGATCTTGCTTTAATTATTGAATCTTGATATTAAGAATCTGCCCGCAATCATTTTGTTTCATGAGTTGGAATGCTTTGTTTATATTTTCTAGTGAAACTTAATGGATCAAAAGTTCATCAAGATACAGTTCCTGCACATACAACAAAGCCATACAGTTACTGATTCCCTTTATTTTCATCCCAATATTCATACTACTAATATTCAGTAATATAATTTTCTTTAAGTTGAAGATCCAAAAGAAGTGTAAATTATAAGTTTTTAAATCATTTTAGCGTGTTTATCTCATAATAAAAAAGGTTAGTTTAAATCATTTTAGCGTGTTTATCTCATAATAGAAAAGGTTAGTTAGTTTTAATTATAAGTGAAACTGAATAATTGATTTAATTAAAATAGTGTGCTAACAATTGGGAATCCATGGGAGCACAAGTATCAGTATGACAAAAACTAGCATACAACATCTTAACTCTGATTTCTGATGATTTTAGAGGGTCTACTTGAATCTCTTCCACCAACATTGGCTCTCCATCTCCCCAACATACTGCAGCTGAATAATCCCAAATATCTCATAAATTACAAAATTAATGAATCTATTAGTTGGGTCTTGGGTGGTTCTATAGTAAAATATCTATAAATTAATATTATCCGGACTCGTGAATTTTATTAGTTAAAAAAATTATTAATTAATTGAGTATTAATTTAGTTTATTAATTTAAATTGATATAGTATAAAATTATTATATAATAAAAATTATTAATTTATTAAATATTAATATTTATAAAAATTTAATCATAAAATTTTGAGTTGGAATATGAGTAGAGTTCGAATTAAACAAGGAGAAAAAATTAATTTGTCCAAATGGTAACAGGAGAACAATTACAAGCTGCTTTCCATCTAAGCTGTAGATACTTGCGTGTTTCGTAATGAAGGATATTTAGAGACATGTGTCTAACATTAAAATATCAAAATGCATGGCCTACTCGATCAATTTTAAAGTTTGAACTTATGAATCCTAAATAAAACATTGAGTTTAGTAGAATAAGAGACTCAATTAAGAAAATTAATAGTATTAACTGACGGTTGAATTTTATGTTTAAGAAAAAATTAAGAAGATTTTGACATCAGCAATGTAACTAGTTAGAAAAGGGGGAGAGAATAGTTACATTACAGATTAAAAATATAAAAAAATTAATTTTATTAGAGAATTATAAATTTAATTAGTGTTAAATTCATTTATGAGTCTAAATTTAAAAAAGTATTAAATTATTAAAATTTCGATCCATTTAACTCATAATATAAATAATGCCAACAGCTCAACTCGAATTGGTGTAAGCGAATAATTTTGTAAAAATTAGTGATATTTATAAAATAATATACTAAAAAAATAAATTATTTTGTAAAAAAGTATAAAATTTTTAAATAAATAGTTGATATTTTTTAAATTCATCAATTTACAAAATAATAAACTATAAACTCTAATATTTTATAAAAAAATAAAAAAAATTATAAAAATATGTAATATTTTATAAATGAAGTTGTTTATAAAATAATATACTACATATCTTAATATTTCTGTAAAAAGTAAAAAATTTTGTAAAGATTGATAATATTTTATAAATTCTTTCATTAATAAAATAATATAATACAAAACATAATATTTTGCAAAAAAATAAAAAATTTTATAAAGATTGGTAATATTTTATAAATTTTTTCATTAACAAAATAATATACTACAAAACTCAATATTTTACAAAAAAAAATTAGAAATTTTTATAAAAATTGGCAATATTTTATAAATTTTTACATTAATAAAAAAAAATACACTATAAAACCTAATATTTTGCAAAAAAGTGAAAGAATTATAAGAATAGATGATATTTTTGTAAAGTTTTTCATTTACAAAATTAAAATATTATAAATATATATATTTTAAAAATTAGTTGGAAATTTTAAAAATTTTGGTAGTATTATATAAATGACTTTATTTTATAAATAATACACTATAAGTTACAATATTGAGATTTACGTTTAAAACGTGAGGAATATGAGAGATATTAATATAATTTATAAAATGTTATATGATAAATAATATTAAAAAATATAATAGATTTTTTTTTCCTTTTCATATATAAAATTTACATAAAAAAAAATCAGACAATTATATCAACATAAATTATTTAAAAATTCATTATAAAGTTACAACTATTAATTACTTTTAAATAATTTTTAAGTAATAAAAAATTATAGTACATAAGTAATATGATTTTATTATTTTACAAAGCTATTATAATAATGTAAATTTAATTTAAATTCTCTTATATTGAATAAAAAATTATTTTTTTATAAAATCCTACATAAAATTATAAAATATATGTATTTTACATATTATTAACTTTATAAAATTTTTAATTACTAAAAAAAATACTTTTAAAAAATAATAAATAATATATAAGTAATAAATTTAGAAAGACGGATGATATTTTATAAATTTTTGAATTTATAAAATAATACATTATAAATCTTAATATTTTATAAAAAAAAATAAAAAATTTTATAACAATAGTTGATAATTTGTAAATTATACTATTTACAAAATAATACACTATAAACTCTAATATTTTATATATAAAAAAAAAGTGGCAGCTTTAGTAAAAATTAATCATATTTTATAAATCGTATAATTTATAAAATTTTACACTACAAACCTTAATATTTTATAAAAAAAAGTGAAAAATTTTATAAAAATGGGTGATATTTAAATAAAATTATATAATTTATAAAAATTTACACTATAAACCCCAACATCTTATAAAAAAAAAAGGCAAATTTTATAAAAATTGGTCATATTTTATAAATCGTATAATTTATAAAATTTTATACTATAAACTCTAATATTTTATAAATAAATACAAAATTTTATAAAAAAGTTTATATTTTATAAATTGTACAATTTACAAAATTTTACACTACAAACCTTAATATTTTATAAAAGAAAGTGAAAAATTTTATAAAAATTGGTGATATTTAAATAAAATTATACAATTTATAAAAATTAACACTATAAACCCTTAAAAAAAGTGGTAAATTTTATAAAAATTGGTCATATTTTGTAAACCGTATAATTTATAAAATTTTACACTATAAATTCTAATATTTTATAAATAAATATAAAATTTTGTAAAAAAGTTTATATTTTGTAAATTGTACAATTTACAAAATTTTACACTACAAACTTCAATATTTTATAAAAAAATATAAAATTTTGTAAAAACTGCTTATATTTTATAAAACGTATAATTTACAAAATTTTAAATTATAAATTTCAATATTTTATAAAAAAGTAAAAAATTTTATAAATACGGTTTATATTTTATAAATCGTATAATTTACAAAATGTTACACTACAAATTTCAATAATTTATAAAAAAGTATAAAATTTTGTAAAAATTATTTATATTTTGTAAATCATATAATTTATAAAATTTTACACTATAAAGTGCAAAATTTTGTAAAAAAGTGTAAAATTTTGTAAAAATGACTTATATTTTATAAATCGTACAATTTATAAAATTTTACACTACAAATCCTCATATTTTATAAAAAAGTATAAAATTTTATAAAAATGACTTATATTTTGTAAATCGTACAATTTATAAAACTTTACACTATAAATCCCAATATTTTATAAAAAATACAAAATTTTATAAAAATTATTTATATTTTGTAAATCGTACTATTTATAAGATTTACAAAATATTACACAACAAATTTTAATATTTTATAAAAAAGTACAAAATTTTATAAAAATAACTTGTATTTTGTAAATTGTACGATTTATAAAATATTACACTACAATTCTCAATATTTTATAAAAAAATACAAAATTTTATAAAAATTATTTATATTTTATAAATTATACGATTTACAAAATATTACACTACAAAACCCAATATTTTATAAAAATGTGCAAAATTTTATAAAAATAGCTTATATTTTGTCAATTATACGATTTATAAAATATTACATTACAAACTCCAATAATTTGTAAAAAAATATAAAATTTTGTAAAAATGATTTATTTTGTAAAATTTTATGATTTACAAAATATTACACTATAAATTCTAATATTTTAGAAAAATTACTTATATTTTATAAATTAATTAATTTATTATTTTTAATTTCCTTAATTTTTTTATTTATTTTATATTATTACTACTTTTTAATTAATAAAAATATTCTAAATTTTTGTTTCACATTATAATTTGGGAAAAAAATATTCCAAATAACAATTTTGGGTTTAATTTTTTTTATTCTTATTATTACTAATTTTTAAATTTTCTGAAAAATATTTTTTATTTATTTATATTATTACTACTTTTTTAAATTAAAAAAATATTTTAAATTTTTATTTACATTTTTTCGTATTATTAATAATTTTTAAATTTGCTAAAAAATATATTTTTTATTTTTTATATTATTTGTACTTTTAAATTAATAAATAATATTTCAAATCGTTTATTTAAATTACAATTTGAAAAAAAAAAATCCAAATTGCAATTTGGGGACAGAATATTTTTTTTTTTTAATTTTTCATATATCACTAATTATTTCTTCATACACTAAATATTACTAAATTAAAATAATTATTTTTTTTATTAATAACACATTTTATGCCCAAAACACTTATCCTTTTTCTATTCTTAAATTAATAAAAAAATTCTAAATTATTGTTTCAAATTATAATTTAGAAAAAATATTCTAAATTATAATTTTTATTTTTATTTTTATTTTTTCATATTATTACTAATTTTTTTCTTAATACACTAATTATTATTAAATCAAATTAATTATTATTTTATTAATAACTCTTTCCATTGAATTATTCTCGGACGAAAAATATTTTGATTTGGGCGAGAAGGGCTCCAAAAATAAGTAATCGATTATTATGAGTAATTTAGTGTTTTTGCTATATACATTTTTATTTTTTCTATGGCCAATTACTTGAAGTCACCTTAGAAAATCCCTATTATGAGTATACGAATTGATTTTATATTGTATATATTATCAATACAATTAATAATAGTTGCATTTACATATTCAAAATAATTGATAATTGAAAATGAGAAATAATTAAGGAGAGGAAGAGAGAATTTCTAATTTTCTATATATATTGTGTATTTTAATTAGTATAAATTAAATTAAAAGGAAAATATTATTTGTTTTTAATATTTGTACTAACTCTATTTAAATATTAGTGATGAAAATATTAATTATATATCAACGCTAACCTAATATTAGAAACTATAAATTAGTGGTTTATTTGGTACACTTTGAAATTAAAATTCAAGTGAAATATTTTAGATATTTATTTTTAAGTTATTTTTAAAAAATTAAATATATTTTATTGATTAAATTAATAATTATATTTTAAAATATATATCATATTAATACAAATTGAAATCATTAAATTATTCAAATATGAAAAAAAATATAATTTATCCTTTTCTTTCATTGTGCTTAGTTAAAAAAAAAAATGGGTGTGGGAAAATAAATAAGTATATAAAAAAATAATTTTCTCTTGGCATGATGATATTTCTAATTGTGTAAATAAAATAAATAAATAAATTGACATTTGAATTTAAATAGGATTAGGCTCCAATCCCATTCAAAATTAAAATTCCAGACTAGAGATTTCAAATATTAATTACAATTATGGTGTCTCCTCAAAATAAATAAGTATAAAATTAGTATACTATCAATCATCAGTAAAAATGTAAAATAATAATAATAAAAAATAGTACTTTAGAGTTTATTACATTTTTTATTTTTTTATTTAATTTTAAAATTAGCAAATTTACAATTTGATAATTTTTGAAAAAAAATAAATATACAAAATTAACACTATCACGAATAACAAATCAAAATCATACATTCTCAATATATTTATATATCATATAATTTGAATATAATAGGCAGATTCAGATTTAAAGAAATAATAAACATTTGAATTTATAAATAAAAATAAAAAAAAAGCAACAACATCCTATTCTTATATAAAAATAATATTAAACTCAATTGGGCTTGCATGCTTTCAAATGTAAATAATAATTACAATCATTTATCACAAATAATCCACTTTAACACAATTAATAAGTAAATTTTATTTCAATTTAATTTTTTATATCAAATCATATATTAGATACATTTATAAATTTAATTTAATTTGTAAAAACTAACAGATCGTTGTAGAAAATAATCCAGTACAACAAATCTTTGCTATTTTACGCTGCTAATTCCACCCATGAAATATTATAACATTAATACTCCATATCATTCAACGAATTCAATTCACCCAAGCAAATGTTAGAAGTTACTTCATACGGCTTCCTCACGGGCATGGCACGTGCAGAACTAACGGATGACAATAACCAGCGAATATTTCAAATTAAATATAATTATAAAATAAATAATTAAAAATTTTAATAAAATTATATATCATTATTATTATTTTTATTTACGATCGTTAGAAAAACTAATAATAATGAATAAACAATTGTCCAAAGTTGTGGGTGGCGTCTGAGGAACCTCCTCTTCTTCAGTATTTACTTCACCTGCAACAGTCCAAAATCCACCACACAAAACCCAGTTCTATTTTTTTTTTATTTTTTTCCTTTTAGTTTATTTTCTAAATATCTATAAAAAAAATTGAAGTCATTTCATATATATATATATATATATATATATATATTTAAGTAGATTCAAGCAAATTTCATCTTGGTTTTTTTATGAAATGAAGTGTGCAAAAAATCCTTTGCACGCCAAACCCATAATCATAGAAGATGGAAGGCAATGAAAATTCCACTCATAAGGTGCGCAAAAATAATCCCCCGTCTCTTTTTCTTCCTTATTGTTTTTTTTTTTTTTTTTTTTTTTTTTTTTTTAATTCCTGCAAATTATGATGATACAAATGACAACTTTTTAGTATTCCGCTTGGGATTTCAGGGTTTTGGTGCCTGGGTTTTGATTGTTTTCCAATTCATTTATAAGTGGGTGGCTGCGAAAAGGAAAGAAAAGATAAGAAATGAATTGATTTTGTAAGTTTTGATGGTGTGGGTCCAGATAGAATAAAAATTTACTCGAATAATTGTGCTCAATTTGGGTGTTGCTGTAGTTGGTGTTGGCTTTTGCTCATTTTACTCCCACGAGGTGCATTGCATTGTTTATTTTGAGTGAAGGGTTTTATGCATATGAGCTTGCTAATGGAACAATTACTGGAAATAGAAATGCCTTTGTAGAATTTTTCATTGAGAAAGCTTGTTTTGATTAGCAAGGTGTAACCTTCTAGAAATGTAGGTGCAGTTTGGTTACTCAGGAATTCTATGAAAAATATAATTTAAAGATTTCATGTCCTTGTTGAATTTTGCTGAAGAAGACCATGCTAAGCTTATCCTAAGATTTAGCTTATTCAGGTTAAGATTTAAGAACATTGAGAAGCATGAAACTACAATATTGTTATCTCTGCAACTTAAAAAAAATAGGGTTGTTTAGTTGAAACCGTTTGTTAAACATAAATGAATGCATTTTGGTTGCATGTGCACCATTTCACAACTTGGTATTACTGCTACAGTTACAAGATTACTTTAATTGCATTCCTAGGACCATTTAGTTAAGCATCCAACTTTGAGCTAGCTAAATAGTTTGATGGATGGATTTCATCTCTAAATTGGAGTGAAAGACATTTGATGTCTTCATTTAGGCCTACTGCAGATGCTTCATAATGGAACGTTTTTCTAATCAATATCTGTTGCCATAATATCTTCTCATCAAAATGATTCATTGTGTTTTGTCACTGGGTGTCCTATCTAGCTTAAATTCATGATGACGTTTCAAAGAGCCACAGAATACAATGCAGTATGATTTTAAGCAATGAGGTGGCAAAATTTTACTGGTGGGGTATAAGTTAAAGGATTCCGGAATGGGGGGTGTTTGGTCACATTTAGAATTTTAGTTAGTTTCGTGTGAGAATAATATGCTAAAGCTTGCTTTTCTGTAAACCATTCCTTCCTAGTCCATTTCCAGCTATGATGAAATAGTTGGTCCATTTCCTCTAGTTTAGAAGGCAGATCCTGTACTTTTGTTCTATATGTGAATTATGGTGTATGAAATATGTAATTTGCTGCTAGTATAAGAGCATTGTAGATGAAGATGGTAACCTTGGAATGGCATGGTTATTTGTGCAACAATTTACTACAAGATGGTATCCTTCCTCATCAAAGGCTGAACAAAATATGCTTGAATGCTTTCCAGTTGGCCATCTGTTTGTCTGCCCCTTCAGCTATAAACCAATTCATTATTTTCAGTTACTTAAATAGCACAATTAGTAATTGATTTCAATATGTCATTTGATTCTTTCCTGACATAGAAGGTTTCTTTTATGTAACAATTTGCTAAGATTTTAGGTTGCATTTTTGTAAGCTCTTGTTCACAATGCATTTGCATTCATGGCACAAGCTTACTCAGTTTCCCGATATGGAGAGTTTCGGTTTTTATTTTTTATTTTATTATGTGATGTAATTCAACTTACATCTGATGGGAACTCCCACTCTATGTAGGATTACTACAAAATCTTGGAGGTCGATTATGATGCAACGGATGAGAAGATAAGATTAAATTACCTTAAGCTTGCGCTGGTTAGTGGTGCATCTACTATGAGCAGCTTCTTATGTGAGCTTTTACATTTCTTGGTTGCAATAATTGCTTTATTTAATTACTATGGTATTGATAGAAGACATTTCATGATATTTTCCTTTATCCACAGAAGTGGCATCCTGATAAACACCAGGGTGATACTGCTGTTACTGCAAAATTTCAAGAAATCAATAAAGCTTACAGAGGTAATCCTTATGACTGATAAGCACGATTGTCTGCATCTCTATTCAATGTGATGCATATTGCTTCCAGTGCATTGACCAGGGAAATTTAGTTTTTGGTTCTGGCTTCTGGGCCACTTGCTAGATTTAGCAAATCTTAGAAATCAATTGATTTTCTTTTCATTTATCATCTTGCAAAAGCATGAACAGTTGCGAGTAAATTATAGATGCAGGTAAAGACTCTAGTATCCCACCTCTAATAAAACAGAAATTTAACCTATTTTTTTGTACATGAAGAAGATTACACTTAAAACGGGATAGATATCTCCTTTCAATCAACATGCCTCAATTGACTTGAGCAATTTACATCTGATACATATTAAGGTTTTATGGTAGTAGGTGATGCTGTACAAATATTTATAGGTGATACCGTGATTTTGTGTGGTGTGTGATGGACTTGTGCTTATTCTTTTCTTTTTACTATTTTCTTCTGCAGTGTTGAGTGATCCAGCTAAACGCTCTGACTATGATTTAACTGGCATATATGGGATTGAAAAGTATACCTTGAGGGTAAGAATTTTATGATTTCATCAGTTCCAGATAACAAATGTGAACTTCTTTAAGTTGGTGTCAAGGTTTCAATCAGCACAATTTGTTGGCATTTATTGGGCAATTCTGTTATGCAATGCAGGAATATCTTGCCAGATTCAAAGGAATGATACTTACCTGCAATGGACTTGGTATCAGTCATACATGAACATGGTAATCTCTTATGACTTCCTGTCATGGTTTTAGATTAAAAGAGCACATTTGCTTATTGAATTATCAGAATGAGCTATTTCTATTAAATCTAGAAATATATTGTTTATCTGTTTCTTTCTTAGTCTCAATGATGGGTAACAGTCTGGCATCAGCTTTTTAGAACTTGTCTCTGGCACCATATCAATTCATCAATACAATTATTATATGAATGAAAGAGGCTTCTATATTTTATCTTTGTTCAGTATCTTGATAGGAAGTTGAATCACATGTGAATTGGATAAAAATGTTATTAGGTGTTGCAAGTACTTTAAGGATCCATTTGGATAGATGGTCATTTGAAATGAATATGAACTTGGATTTGAATATCAAATGTAAAATCATAAAAAATAAGCATTTCAAAATCCAAATATTCAATCATTTCCTATGAATAGCTATCCAAATGGACTCTATGGAAGTTATTATTATGTAGTCTGTAGTGGTTGCTGCATTTAGGAACAAGAGCTGGAAAACCAAATTCAGAAGCTGGGATTTTTAATCTTTATGGCATGAGTTGAGTGCAAGGGAAAGTCCCTACTTCCTAGTCTTGATGGGATGCAAATGAAGCTTTCTTGTCATATTAACATGTCAAAGAAGGGACCTTGAGACTTGAGAGGATTTTGTTGAATTTACTGCTTGCAATGCTGTTGTAGCATAAAATATGCATCAGAACTAGAGCTAGGCTTTGGACTGAGGCAACCCCTATCTCTCTACCCACTTCCTATTTATCTGTAAAATCAACTTGGGGCCACCCTAGCTAATTCATAATATTTTAGCTGCTTCTCCAAACCATTTGTGATACTTGAAAAAAAGGGAATATCATATAAAACTTATATTCAGTGATTTGAATTTGTACTCGTTCTTTTCACTATACTGCAGGACACATCAGCTGACTGAAACCAATGAACTTGAAGAAAAATAAGGTAGGATTGGGATATTTATTTTTTATTTTTTTTTTAAGCATGGGATATTTACATATTTAATTGCTTTTGTAACAGTTCTCTTGCAAGTACTGGAGCATCAATGATGTACACATTGTATATATATAATTTTGTTATGTGCTGACATTCTATAATTGGTTTGAATCAGGGATAGAGATATCAACCCGAGTACGCGCAATTGTATCATGATCGCTGTTGAAACAAACTTTCTAAATCTGAAGACGGAAATGGAGATGTTTGTATTATTATGTTCAACGATTCTGATGTGATTCCAATTTTGATGATATGGGACAGTTACTTTGGAAGAACAGACTCTTCTCGTTTTTTATGGACTCTACTAAAAGATACAGCATGGGTTGAGATAATTTTGCGGTAATCATACATGATCCTGTTCTTTGTAGTTTTTATGTGTTTTATATAAAACCAAATATTTGGTTAGACCTGTGATTTCTGTTCAATTTTGTTTTTTTTTTTTTAATTAATTAGGCTCCAACGTGTTTGAACTAAGCAATCTTATAATTTGAGACTTTATTTTAATGGTGATTAGTTTTTGAATGTAATTGAGAAATAGATCTTCTTGGCTATTTGTGTGCTTTTCTTGGATCAAAGGAGTTTCAGGAAGCTTTAAACCATTTGAACCTGTAACTTTTTAGAATTGCAAGGTTTAATTTGTTGGAGTGAACCATTCAAAATCAAATTATGTAAATTCTCAAAAAAAAAAAAAAAAAAATACCATTTATTTAAAACATTTTCTTTTTTCAATTATATTTTGTCTTTTGTTGAATTTTGGGCTGCATATGATAAAATATTTAAACAATAGATTGATTTGGTCTCATGTTGAGTTCTGACCAAGCATTAGATTGTATTCAAACAATAAAGATTGTGACTTTAATTTAGTAATAGTCAACAAAAGAAAATTATATTTACATGTCATGAAACGAAAATTCTTGCAGTTGAAATTATATTATAATATAAAAATGAAACTGATTTCTGATTAGTATCCCATGCCAAACCCTGAATCCTGATATTGGCAAGTGGCAACAAACTTTATTGGTGAATCCTTGGAGAATCTAAAGGCCAAGGCAAATTGAAAAATGAAAGTCACAATTTGGCCAATAATTATAGCTTAATTAACAGAAAGTGACAGAAAATAAGAATGGGTCTTGATTACACGTTTTTTTAATCTAAAATAGAAGTAAGCTTTTCAAGCTAAGATTAAACTTTTAATGTGTTATTGACCTTTTATAATTCTTGAGGGCCATTTGTGTTCTAGACCTGTATATTTTTTTTCAATGAGAAATACAATTTGAAGATTTCTTTTCTTGCTTGCATTGCATGACATAAAAAATACTACAAAAATTTTCAAAAAATTATCCATTTATTCTTTTCTAATCCATAGAGTAAATTAATTTTAAAAAAAAAAATTGAAAGAAAATAGCTGCATGTCAAGTGCAACCTCATTAATAAACAATTCAGCCAACTGTAATTGGTGGTTAATTTCTTCCTTACTGGATTTTCTAGGTGGAAAGCGAATTTTAATATTATAAAATTAAAATATGTTTACCAAAAATTTTTAACATTAATTTTATCATAAAATCATAATCTTAAAATAGTTTTAGATTAAGACACCAATTTATGATTGTCAACTCAAACAATATCACTTGCAATTTATTGGTGTATTCTTTAGAGAATCTAAAGGCCAAGGCAAATTGAAAAATTATAAAGAAATTAAAAACAAAAATAATGTAATGTTCAATAATTGAGAGGCATCGTCAGCAGTTGAAATGAACCAAAAAATTTAATATATATATATTTGTATCCACAAGACGAGAATCTTTTAGAATGTACACTCACATGCCACCCTTCTTTATATTATTATTATTACTACATATATATATATATACATTTGGTCTCCATTATTTGCTTAATGACTTAATTCAAAACAAGTTTTATGTATTTTTAAAAGAAAACTCAATGAGTTAAAAATTGATATGTATTTTCTTGAAAAAATGATTTGTATTATGCAACACATACTTTTAACGAGTGTATAAATCCTAAACTTTTTTTTCAAATAATACATAAACCTTTTATCTATTAAACAGATTGTTACATATACTATTGTTTGTAATCTCCTTTTGCAGTGTGTTAATTTGTCTTAATAAAGAGAGCAGCCACAGAAATATCAAAAAACAAAGCTTAGAATTTTACATAATTACAGTTTGAAAGGAAAATTATAATATAAAATAATATTTTTTGGGTAAATTATTATTAATTAGTGTCAATGGAGGTCACAAAAACATGAATCTGCTCCAAAAAACTCAGATTCTGAGGCCTATCTTTTCTTCTCACATACCCTTTCGCTTCCTTCTCTCCGTACACTCCATACCCTCTCTTCCCATTCCTTTTCCACATCTCCGTCGCATAGCTACGGTGCCCGTAATACGCCTCCGCCGCGTACGGTTTTCCCTCATCAATGTCATCCGCCGTCGATATCGGCGCTACCATTATCGGCAACCTCTCATAGTGGCAGCGATTGGTGCCCTCCAGCTCGTCAAGACGCTCGAGTCCCTTCCCGGTTACTGCATACAATTCGCCGGTGACTCGGTTGGATCCGGTGGCTCCGGGGAGATTGAGGAGGAATGGAACTCTGTATGGCCCACATACGAGAGGGTATTTGTCTATGGTTCGAGAGTTGCCTCTGAAGACGGCGTCTCCGGATCGCATCAGATCTTGCATTAGAGAGTGATTAGAGAAACCTTTTTTTAAAGTTCCATAGGTGAATATGAGCGTCGGAGAAGGCGTCTCAATGCCCATTTTGGATAGTTTCTCTCTAGAGAGAAAGTAGTGTATGGAGGAGCGAAAAAGAGAGTTTTTTTTTTTTTTTTTTTTTATTGCAGTGATTATTTTGGTTGAATTTTTAGGAAAATTGGTTACAGAGAAAAACTTGAAAGGGAGATGTTCTATTTATACTTGTTGGTTTGCATTTTATATTACTCCCTCTCCTCACGATATTTATTATTTTATTATTGTTTAATAAAAATATTATTATAACATTAAAATATAATATAATTTAAATTAAAAATAAAACAATTAAATTAAAAAATATATACAAAAAATTAAAATATTTATTATGAATTGAAAAAATATATATATTTATATTTTTAAAATATATATATATATATAAATTATGACTATAATTACATGTATTTATTGATCTCAAATTAAAATTTTCACCATAACATTTCCCTTTTCCATTTTAAGCAATTTGGATTTTCAGTATTATTTAATATCTCATTTCATATTATATATATTTTTATATATATCATATTATTAATAAAAAATTATTAATTATTAAAATATATAAAAAAAATTAATATGATATATATAAATTTATATAAAATAATAAATGAGATACACATATAATTCAGATTGCTTTTTCACACTGTCATATAATTCATATTAATTCTTATTTAACGGGTCCAGGTTTCAGTTAGGCCCAGGCCTTGCCCAACTAGTCAGGAACACGAAGGGCACTTTTGAATTTCATACTTATACGATGTCTGTTCAGCCCACTAGGCCAAATCCAAACTAATGCATTTCCATGAATTTTTCAATTGGGTTAACCACAAAATAATACTAATAATAATAATAATCTAATAAATTTATAATATTTTTTCAACTTTGGCCTATACTTTTATTTTTATCAATTAAATATTTAAATTTTTAAAGGTGGCATCAGTTTTAATATGCAATTAATTTATGCGAAATCAGTGATCAAAATGCAATCAACTAATACGTAATTTTAATTTTTTGAAATATAATAAAAAAATATGAATTTGACTTATATAATAAAATAAAACAATCAAATTTCATCATCTTGTCTATTTGATTATTTATTTAAATCCTTAGTTTTTTGTTTCAATAGTTTGAAAAATAAAATAAAATTTCCCTTTATTAAATAAGTAAATTTTTAAATAAAATTTCTTTTATTTTCCAAACTATTGAAAAAAAAAATTATCCTTTCAATTTGGATCTTATGAAACAAGAGAACTTGTAATCAAGTGGTCAAGTTTGATTTTCATATGAAACTGAGTATAGTTTTTTAACATATATCTCATCCAATTATACAAAATATAGAAAATAAGTGTATTTTCAATTAAATTGAATCAAATCTCAAACAAATACAAATTTCTAGCAACACCTTTTTTTTTAATAATTAGTAAGATTGTAATTAAAAATACTATTTAAAACTTTTAAACATTATTTTAAATTATTTAATAATATATTTATTTATATCATTCAATACTTAAATTTTCAACACGCAATTTAAAGTGTCAAGTCACTCAAGCTGGGCCATATGGTAGAGAACTGGAAATTAAAAAGGCATATAAAAATTCACTTGCATTTAATAAATTAATTAAAGAAAATTTTATAAAATAAAGCATCCATCACATCAACAAGTGGACATCAAAGCCCCAAAGAATACATGCCAAATAGTTATCAAATACCCCAAGTGGAATCAGTCCTAATCACCAAAAATTTAATTCAGTGCTCATAATAGTAATCAAGTGGTTTAGATGTGCTTGTTACTTACTCTAATTGTGTTCTATAGTTCTTTTTTTTTTAAATAGATAGATTTAATATATATATTTAGTTGTAGATTATTATACTAGAAGAAGCATGTTATACTCATAATAAAGTTATTTATAAAAAGAAATCTAACTATAATTAAATATCTTTCATGATTATATGGTGGATGTAAAGGATTACAACATGATGATAATCAAACTTATTTTTATAAAATATGATCAATTCTTTATTAATGTTTTGAATGAATTGTTAAATGATCATATTACAACCTAATTTATTTTTTTACTTTTATTTATAATCCTAATAACTTTCTTTGTGGAAAAAATAAATTGTAATTTCCTCAAATAGAAAATTCCAAAATTCTAGAAGCAATTAATACATTTATTAAATGCCTGCAGAAATAATATTTATATTTTCTAATTAACAACAAAATATTCAAAAGAATTTCATTTACTTATTCTCAACTTATAAAATAATCATTACCTGAAAAATTATAAATAATTAATTGAATCTAAGTAAATAAAATGATAAATAAATTTACTTTTTATCAGTTAAAACAACCATTGAAATTAACATTCATATTAATAAGATATATCTACATAAGTAGAGCCATTTTAATTTTATTGTAAAATTCATCTAGATGCATGTGTGATATATATAAAGGGGGTGTTTGGGTGTAAGAGGGTATTTGAATAGGAAACTAAACGTTATAAGCTGTGTTTTAGGAGGAAGTTAAAGAGTTTTGTAGTTTTTGGAGTGTTTGGATAAAAAAAAAAAGAAAACTAGATCATTTTTAATATTTAACGTAAATTTTAAAAGTTGGGGGAGGAGTTTTATGATTAACGCTCGTTTTTAACAAAACTGATTATTTTAGCAAAATGCTAATTTTTATCCAAATATAGAGTTTTAAAAACGCTGTTTTAAAATAAACTGGAATATATAACTTAAATTTTTTCTGTTTTTAAGTTTCAAAACCGCGTTTTGATTTAATCTGTCAAACACTCAAAAAACTCATTTAATATTTTTTAAATTTCAAAACGACATTTAATGTCAATTTTAAGGACATCCAAACACCCCCAAAATAAACATAACTAACTATGAACATAAAGTGTGTTTTTTTTTTTTTCTTTTTTGTATATAAATGAGATTAACTAATGAAATTAATAGGTAGGGTTCTGTATAAATATAAATACATGAGTTACCAATTAATTATAAAAATAATTTATTAATATAAATAATATAATATAATTAAAATATTATTTATTAAAATTCTAAAAAAAATTAAATAATTCTCTTATTAATAGATATACCCTATTAAAAATATAATATTTCTATAGAGATATATGGATTGATAAGTTAACATAAAAAACATAGAAAAATTTTGTAATTTAAAAAAAAAAAATTATTTTAATAAACGAGATATTAAGGACTTTTTAATTATTAAAAGATAATATAAATTAGGAATACGATTAATTAAGTTTCAAGACTTAGGTACTCTGCCCGCATTATATCGGCCATGAAATCATACCTGGTTATTTTCAATTTTTCTAAGACCATTTCTAAAAATTATTTTAATAAAATTGTATAATAGTAGTGAAATGATTACATATGAAGTCATTTCAATTCATGTGTTTCTTGCCGCAGCCAGCAAAAATAGTATTTTTCATAAGCGTCATTAACATTAATATTTTTATTTTTTATAATAATAATAATTAATATTGCTTTCATTATGAATTTTATGGGTAACTTGGAAAAATTGGAATGCTTCGTCCTAAATAGCAAGCCATATATAGCTGCTAGCTAGGTAGTAAATGAACCTTGCAAATTCTTTTATTTTTTTTACCTAATATAAGATCCATAAATTTTTCTTCTTCTTGGCATTTTCATTAAAATTGATATCCCTTTTAGTTCAAATTATATCCTTTTAAGAAATATAAAATAAAAATTCAATTTATTATACCTATTATTTTTAAATTATTCATTACTAAGTTTCATTCTATTTTTTTTTTTTATTAATTTATTTTAGTTATAAAAATAATGGGTGTTAAATTTTAAATAAAATACATAGTTTATTAATAAAATTTAGGTACAATTATAATTTATCACTTAAATTTATTATTATTATTATTGGCCGTTCCCAATCCTGAAAGGACATAGTGAGTGAGATTCATGTAAAATAATCCGGAGGAGGATTCAACCATATATTGACGGTCGAGATTGCTTTATAATTTACACCAAAACATAATTTCTTCTGCTTTTGGTGATTATTCACCCAACTTTTCCACGTGTTGAAAGAAACACCTCCCATGTTTCAAACACAACAAACAAACATCTGTCTTATCTGTTCCATTAATTTTTTTTTATTATTATTTATTAAAATGTAAATAAAATCAAACAAAAATACACGTAATAATGTCAAGTATAATTTTCAACTTATGAAAAATAAAAATCTAACATAACGACAATATAAAATATATATATATATATAAATAAATAAGAAAATGGAGAATATAATATAAGAATGAAGAATAGAAAGGTCAGTTCCTTAAACCAAACGCATCTAATATTTTTTTGGTTTAGGTTCGGATTTAGGTTCGGTGGTAGACTTTTAAGCCCAAGATAAGCACCTTCCACGCCCCCATTCTCCACCCACCACTACAAGGCTGCTTCACCACCCCTCTTTTCTCTCTCTCTCTCTCTCTCTCTATACTCTCTGCAACTCAGAAAACTTCCATTCTCTGTCTCTAAAGCTATCCGGATGATCATTAATGATCAAGAACCCGCTGTAAGAGAAATCAAACCCAAAAGCAGGAGAATCATGGTAAACCCATAGTTTTATTTTCTTTGTTTTTATTGTTGATTGGATTTTCATTTTCATTTGAATATATGTATATGTATATAGGGAGGTGGAGGTCCAGATGATGATGATAATAATAGTGGTGGTGATAATAAAGATATTGATATAAAGTGGCCGCCATGGCTGAAGCCACTTCTCCAAACAAGTTTCTTTGTCCAATGTAAGATTCATGCTGATGCTCACAAGAGTGAATGCAACATGTATTGCTTGGATTGCGTGAATGGAGCCATATGTTCTCTCTGTCTCTCATTTCACAAAGAACATAGAGCTATTCAGGTAACTTCTTTTTTTTTTCACTTTCAGTAAAAAAAAGTAAAAATATGAAGGATTATTCTATTGGCTGGCTGATGAATTTATTACATTATGCAAGGGTTATTCTTAGTGGCTGTGTTCGTGGGTATTGTCTGATTGGCTATTCTTATTGTCTCTAATCACATTAATTTTGCATTGTTTTTACCAATGACATCTGGCTTTTGGATTCTGAGTCCTTGAACCATGGCTTGGTAAAAGGGGCACCAGCTGGCACATATGGGTCGATTATATTTATTGTTGTTTTTACAGTTGAAATTGATAATTTTGAGTGTTTTAATTGAATTAATTAAATATTGTGGTGGTTGTAGATAAGAAGATCATCATACCATGATGTGATAAGAGTGTCTGAGATTCAGAAATATTTGGACATAACAGGAGTTCAGACATACATTATCAACAGTGCAAGAATTGTTTTCTTGAATGAAAGGCCTCAGCCTAGGCCTGGTAAAGGTGTTACCAATACTTGTCAAGTCTGTGAAAGAAGCCTTCTTGATTCTTTCAGTTTCTGTTCCCTTGGTTGTAAGGTAATTAAATTCTTGTTTTAATTTCTTCACTTTAATCCATTTCTTTTACCAATTCTTTAAGTTCATTTCAATTCAATTTCTTATTTAAGTCAAATTAATAAGATGGATTTCTCTCTCTCTCTCTCTCTCTCTCTTTTTCATATATATAGTCAAATGTGGCCACTTGCATATTTTCTTTAGATAACAAATAAATTTCATGCAATTCCATGGGAAAGAAGTTATATTCTTTAAGTCCCCAACAATCCCATATATTTCTTTCACTTAAAAAAAAAAAAGGGGGAAATAAAAACAAGAAAATGTTGCAAAACACAATGTTATACTATTTTAATTTGTGAGATTTTATTTAATTTTTTAACTTAATAAAAATTAATTATTTTGAATTAACGGTTTATGATGAATTCAGATTGTTGGGACATCAAAGAACTTTAGGAAGAGGAAAATGCGAAAGGAAATGGATGGATCAGACACAGAAGAATCAATGAATGGAAATGGAAATAAGGGAATTAATGTAAGTGGTCACAAAAGCAAAATCCAAAGCTTTACACCATCAACACCACCACCAACATCTGTTAATTATAGGACTGCCAAGAGAAGAAAGGGAGTTCCTCATAGATCTCCAATGGGAGGATTTATCATAGAATACTAATTAACAATATATATATTTCATTGTCAAAATCATCATCATCATCATCATCATCATATATATATATATCTTTCCAAATTAATCTCTTATATTACAAAGTATCAGTCATTAACATCTGAGCCTTTGTGCTAGAGAGGCCGATGTTTGTATATAGAGAGAAACAGAAATAAATAAGTGAAAAAAAAAAGGAAAGGAAAGAAGGGAGAGAGAGATATATATATATTGATGAATAGAAGTTATATTGTATAATGTAGTTAGGCTTTTGATGATACTAATTTATTATATTATTATTATGAAGTGCAATATGTACATTTTTATATTTATATACTGTAGCTTTGTTGAAGATTTAAAAAAAATATATATATATATGTAATGTATTTTACTGTGAAAAGGAATTAATATGGTGAGTACTTTTGAGCTATTTTTTGTACTTTAATTGGTAGTATATATTGATGGTATGGTTGTCGTTTAGCTTTGCTTTTTGGGCGTTTAGCCCTGTTTCTAACTTCTAATAACCGAAAAAATAAAATTGGTAGGGAAAACCTTTGCTTTTTTGGATCCTACGCGACTGAACGCGCGTGAAACGTCCCATTGCCACGTATATTTGATTAATGTATAGATAATATGTGAAAATATTATTTATTTAAATTATTTTTATATCTAATTTTTATTTAATAAAAAAATAAAATATATTTACATATACCTATGTTATCATGTTGAGGAAAGAATACTAGATTTCAATCAAACCTTAATTAACTAAAAAAAATCAGTGGAAGAATAAAAATATAGCATAAAGCTGAAAAAAACTAATTAATTGATCAATAAAATATATTAAAATTAAAATTTTGATCAGTAGAATATAAGTAAACTGAGTTAATGCTTTACAGTTAGTAGGTATATATATTTTTCAATTTGATTATGTTCTGTTATATTCGGATGAATCCAATTAATTTAATTAATTTAATCGAAAATTGAATTAAAAATTAATTTGATTTAATAATTCAGACATTCTATTATAAAGATTAAAATTTTTTATTTTTATTCAGGTCATAAATATTCTCATGACCTTTAAATAAAAAGTAACTCCAAATTACTAATAACTTAATTTAAATATTATATTTTAGTCATTCTCTTCACAATTTAATGTTACATGGAAATAAAAAATTAATAGTATTACTTATCTAATAAATATATATTATTAAATTAATTACCATCAATTTAATCTCAGTCAATTTTTTTTTTATCATGATTCTCTATTTACACGAATTCTAGAATTGTACTTGATATGATTTAATTAGAATTTTAAATTCGAGTAATATATATTTATATAGTTTCTCAGAAGTAGAGAAAAATCGATTTTTATTTGTGGGAAATGGAAAATTTCATGATAATGTGTATATTGTATGTATCAAAGATTCAAAATTTTGAAATGTAACAATTGAGAGAAATTATAGTGGAAATATAATGGGTAATAATTAAGCACAATACGCAAATGTTTGATAACTATAAATCACAATGTCTTTAGCTTCTGGGAAAATGTTTAATTAATGCATTAAAGTCAAATTTTGCTTCTTTTTTGAACCCCAAACAATTGTGTTGCTTCTATGTTATCCTGCACCCCTCATTTGTGTTAATAATAACAGTGCTATTCTACGGACCACCTAATAAAATCTGTTATATTATTTTTATTTTCCATTACATATTCTTTTACTAAATTTTACTAATTCATGAAAAATGTAAAGTTGGTTAAAAAAAACAGTAAAAAAAACAATCTTCATGTGATTCATTAGACTAATAATTGAGTGGTAATGTACTATTTTATGTGAGATTTAAGTAATTCAAATTAAATTAAAAATATTAATTTTATATTATTTTCAAATCAAGTCGGATAATTTTATATTTAAAAATAAAATGAAATGAAATGAAAAATATTATGATTTGATTTATTTTTAATAGATTTTAGAGCTATTTCTTATTTTAAATAAATTGAAAAATTAGTTTCACGAGTCATAATCTAATTGACTGATAAAAATTTTTTAAAAAATAAATTTTCAATGTATATTAAGAGTTAAGACATTAACATAAACCAAATTAAACCATTTTAAAGATTAAATCAATGTAATTTGATTGGTTTTAATAGTTAAAAAATTGAAAAGTTATAGAAACATGGATTTTTGGGTACTTGAGAGTACTCTTGCTAACTTTTGCATATAATTAATTTATACAAAAGTTTCAGAAAGCTATTGTAAAAGAAACCACAAGTTGTTTTGAGTATCCAATAATTTTTTGCTAAAAAATTATCACTTCTTTTCTCTGTTTCTTTGTCACACTACTTTTAATTATTTCTTCTAGAAGACTCATTGATAAGTTCTTATTAAAGATAATCACTGGTGGCAAATTATTCTATCTAAACCATATATCTAAATTATTTATATATAAAAATATAAAATTTTTAAATACCTAATTTATATTTGAACTGAATTGGTCTGATTAATATAAAGTGATTTAAATCTAAAAATTAATGAATAATCGAATTAAGAATCAAACCGAACTGAATCATACTCAAAATATCTAAAATATCCAAATCAAACCGATATATA
>CANXYC012218019.1:0-55535 GCA_948193065.1 Aleurites moluccanus
CTCTTCCCAATGAGAGTAAATTCATTGGTCCATTGTGCACTTTGGGAGCCCAGCTGATAGGGTTTTTATCAGTGTTCCACCTAGAGGGGGCCATGAGCTCTAGGCGCATGCCTGACCAAGCATGTGTGCACGTTAAGGTAACAAGGCTACCGATATGTATGTTATGACATGAGATCAGTTCTACAAGATAAGATTTGATAATGCCATTCTTTGTGGACATTTTATATTCCAAATATGAACCATGATTTGATTTATGATATGATTTGATATAGTCAAATTATTATGAGCACCCATGTTCCTTCAAGTAAAGCTTATGATTCTTTCATATCTATATGTATAAATATTTGTTCATGACCAGGATTCGATATTCAGATTATTGATTTATAATGTTCATATCTTACTGAGTTGAAGGCTCACTCCTCTTCTGTGGATTTCAGGTGATAGCATAGCTCGTGAAGGAGCTAATAAAGAAGATCCAGCTTCTTTATCAATTCTTCCAAGAAGCTTCATTGTAATACTTTTTGAGATATTTTGTATATTCATTAAATGGTACTATGACATGATATGTATTTAGGGGTATACTCTAGAGCTCCGTAGTCAGTCATTGAGGATACCAATATTTTGATGTATGAATTATTACCTTATGGGTACTTTTGTTCCTCAGTGATGTGAGATGCATCTTTTGATCATTAAGGAACAAGAGAGAGCTATGAAATGATAATGGTAAAGATATGCTAAATGTTTAATTGAATGCATAGAAATGATCATTGTATGATAATATAAGATGTTGTAATTGATATAATTGTGTATGAGATTCATGGTATGTGAGTTCTACGGGTTTATGGTGGCCTTAAATCTACCCTTGCCCTAGGACCGTCGCATCACTGAAGTTGGGGTGTGACAGTTATATACTCTTCCAGAGATTAATGAATTCTCTCTAAAAATCTCATACATAAACTAACAAGTTAAAACAATTTTGAACCTAATTGAAAAGTACTTTTATATCCAAGGACCAAATTGTAATTAAATGTTAGTTTATTTTTCAGTAAGGACTATAATGTTTTATAAATTAAAGCAAGGACTATAATGTTTTATAAATTTTTAAAGAATTTTTATGTTACAAACTAAGGTTAAGGGACGATAATAAAAATAGTCCAAAGTTAAAGGACCACCAATGATATAATCTCCAATTTTTATATAATCAACATAAAAATTCTAGAGAAAAAAAATACGTAATATGAGATCTTAATAAAGAAACACATAATAAACCCTAAAGAATCTTCAAATCAAGCCCTGAGCATTAATAGAGGATCCAATAGAAAAACACATTTCAATGTTTTCATTTTTTTTTCTGAAAATAAGAAAAAAAAATTGTTGTACGTATGGGTGTTGATAGTTCGATTTAGTTGATTTAATGCAAAAATTTATAACAAAATCAATAAAGTAGATTTTTAAATACTTTAACTCTTAATCAAATCAAGTAATATTAAAAAAAAATATTCAAATCAAAATTATTTAGACTTGGTTTGAATAGTCAGTTTGATCAGTTTTATAAAGGTAATAAATAAATAAAATAAAAAATTTCATAAAAATTTAACAAACATTAATATAAAATCATATTTTAAAAAATTAAAAAATTATTAGAGTAAAAAATAACTCTTTAAATATTCTAGAAAAATGACTAAATAATTGATGGGTTCCCACTTAAAAATATATAAATTCAGTTTTCAAGAATAGAAGTATGACTTTCCAATTTTACAATTAATGCTATTAATTTTTTAAAATAAAGACTAACTCTCCAACTCTCTAATTAATATTTATTTTAATAATACTATTAATTTGCATGATAATTTTAACATACATAACATAAAAAATTAAGAATATAAAAAAAATACAGGCCATCATGATATTAATAAAATTTTAATAGGCTATTTTTAAAAATATTTTTAAGGGTTTAAGAGTATATATCTTAAAAAACATAGTTTTATTATATTATATATTCGATTTGTTTAATTGAATTTTATTTTCTAAAATGAAAATTAAACAAAAAATTTGGTTTATAAAAATTTTAAAACTGTAATCAACCATAAAATAATATAAATTATGAGTTTTAATTTGAATTTTAATTGGCTTGATTAATTTTTATGCAACTCTAGTTGCACATATCGGCAAAAAAAAAAAAAACAGAGAAAAATGGTTGCCTCCAAGAAAGTGAAAAACAGATAGCTTACGATTTTGACAAAAGCTCAAAGATAGCTTTAACCTTTGTAGTAGGATTCATTTGATATTTGAAGCCATCAGCTTTCCCTATATATAAGCCTGTCAGATTTTATTAGCCCAAGATGCATACATATAAATTAAAATTACAAATAATGCAGTCAGTAATAGATTTATAGTGATTTAGATATTCCTTGTATAAACAAACCTAATTAGTAAAATATAATATGAGCAATAATCAACCATACATATATGTCTGTTGAATGGCTAAGTTCATTCTCTCTTATTTTAAGAACTCTTAATGGGTAGAGATTGTGTATCACATAGATAAGAGAGGATGTAGTCTATATTTATATAAGAACCTAATTAGAGTTCTCACATCATAACCCTAATAGGAGTCAAAATCCAACTAGGATTTAACTCACACTTTATCCAATTCATATATCACAAAACTTAGGCTCAGTCCATTTAATTTTTTTTTTTATCACTCTTTAATAATGAATTAAATAATATAATATTTTGAATTATCATGTTAACCCATAATTTTAGAGCAATATAAAATTAATCAATAAATTCCAACATTCTCCCACTTGGATACTATTGATTATATGTTTAAAAAAAAAAATTGTTTAGAAAAAACTCTTGGGTTAGCATACAAAAAACTTTTATGTGGCCCCAATTAAAAAAAAAATAATCCAAAAGAACGCTCAAATATATTAGTTCGGTATAATAAATAGCTGATATTGAATCATGATAACCACTATATCATTTATGACACAATATAATCATAATTACATACATCAATTTATTTACTTATATGAACTATTAATGTGTTTTAGTGTCGTGTAAATATTAGCACCAACATGCAATCAAATGTGCTAATTTCATTTTTGTCCTGCTTTTCAATCTCATATGAGATTCCAATATGTTTCATAAAGAAACTTTCTTAATGATAAAATAATCATTCTTAAATATAATTTAAAACTTTCTATCACATCCCAAAATTGGAATGCGATGGTCATAGGGCATGAGTAGGCTTAAGGTCACCGAAAATTCATAGAACATACCAACCTAACCTGTGTCAATAACTAACAATAACTATATCCATCCACAATCTAAAATCATAAATATCATCAATAACCTATGATATATCGCCTAAAATTATAATCAACTTATTCACCGTTGATCAAATACAAATAATATCCTCTATCCAAGATGAACAAGTGATAACCCAAAAGAATATTATAACCATTCAAATATTATGCAGCTCTAAAAGAATTACATCTCAAACATTAACAAAAATATATCAAAAAAATAAACAGAGTCTCCACAATCCAAAATCATAAATGTCATCAACAACCTATGATATATCGCCTAAAATTATAATCAACTTGTTCACCATTGATCAAATACAAATAATATCCTCTATCCAAGATGAACAAGTGATAACCTAAAAGAATATTACAACCATTCAAATATTATGGAGCTCTAAAAGAATTACAACTCAAACATTAACAAAAATATATCAAAAAATAAACAGAGTCTATACTTTCAAATAGTTTCTTGGAGAAAGAAGTCAAAAAACCTTATCCTCGGTCTCTGGACTGACTACTCTAGCACTTGAAAATTGCAACAAAAAGAGGGTGAGCCTTCAACTCAATAAATTATGCATATGCTATACCTGAGGTTCAAAATGAGATCAAAGGTTCAAATGCTATATTATATACATATATCACAAACAAATTTCGTAATACAGAGGTTAGTATATATATACATAGAATCATAAATCATATACATATCAGAAGCTGAATAAAAAATCGGATATCAGAATACAAAGTTTAGAAATCAGAAGTCAGAAGTGCTTATAAAGAATGGCACATCACACATACATACACACACACACACACATATATGGTAAGCAATGTAAATTTCAGAACAACAGAAACAGAACAGGAGTCTAATGACATCTATAATATAATAGGAGTATTATGATCTCCTTACATAATACATGTTTTTGCACTAACACACGCCTAGAGAAACTTTGTCCCCTCTAGGAAGAACCTTGATACTTTGACTCTATCAGTCGAGTCACTTGTGCACATAGTCCTATGATTTTTCCTCATAGGAAAGACGTTATGACTATACACATACTATGTTCTTATAATCTAGCACATTTTTCAGAATAATAGGTTTATACTATAATAGAGAGTTGGTTCGAAAAAAATGTAACAATATCAACTCTAAAATATAGTAATAGAAACAAAGTTATATTTATAACAAATATCATTGGTTCAAGAATTACCAACTTAACAATTTCATATATATGCTCGGAATGAATATTAACAAAAAAAATCATATATATGTATATGTAAATACATACAAAACACATATGCGTAACTCACCTCCACAAAGTAACAAACAAGCCAAAGCTCAAAACCTTATATCAAGATCCAAATTAACTTGATTACATTTAAAGTTCCAAGTCTAACACATTTCAACAAATTTACAAATTTAGAATTTTCCTTACCCAACATTATCTATAATAAATTTTTGCAATTAGAGACTCTCTAAAACTTATTTAGATAGTTTTTAAACTCAATTTAACCATTCCTTAAGAAATTTATGGAAGAATAAAATAATTGATACTATTCACCATTTGCTCTAATTCTTCCAACAACTAAAATCTATAACCATTAATACATTTAATATACTCTCCATAACTCATACACAACTATTCTAACAACCTATAACCTCAAATTATAACAGAAATTGAAATATGAAGAAAATACCTCTTTCTCTTTAAATAGAGATTTCAAAGAAATCTTAACTTGAAATGATTTAATAGCTTTCTCAAAGTGTTTCTCTTTCAAAATGAAGCATTGATGTAGGTATTAATGCTCTAGAATCATAGATGGGAAGGATTTAGGGTTTGGTGGTTGAGAAATAAAGAAGAGAGAGAAAGAGAGAAATTTTCGGATAAGTGACAAATGAACGGATATATATAAAACCCAACACTTCATGCCATGAAAGAAGGACTCATACACGTGAAGGTCAACCTTTCACGCCCTTGAAAGCAATTTGATGGAAATCCAAAATTCAGACAGAAACTTTTTGCTCACTCACGCCCGTGAAAGTAAGCTTCACGCCCGTAAATGAAGGTTATAAGGTATATCTTAACATCTCTCTAACCTAACTTAACCAAAACTTATCCAACACAACTTAACATATGAAACTTTCTCTTTAAGAGCTATCTATATTCAACAAATCACATTCTATTATATTGAACTAACAGAAAATAAAACAAAATAAAATAAAGAATCAAAATTTATTACAACTCAAATAAATTCATTCAAATACAATCAATCAAAGTACAAAATACAAGCAATACAGATAGAGAGAATTACACTTTCAATCTCTCATGAGACTCTAGTTATGCTTTACTATGAAGTTTTCATATCAATAAACAGTTATGTACAACTTAAGTCTACAGAATACCAAAAGATTATAAACCATAACACTTCGACTAGAAGTTTTTATAATAATAAGCATTTATTTTTAAGAATAACTTAAGACTTTATTTAGCTTGTATTATAGTAAATAACTTTTAAAATATCAATCAACTTGCGTCACACACAATTACATATTAATGTAATATTGAAAATATAATGATGATAATCAAAATAATACTTCACAATCCAAACAATAATAGTGTGGATTTAAATATATGTTAGCAGGAGTTAATACAATATTGGTCACAATCAGTTTTAAAACTCACACTAATCAAGAATATAAAAAACATTCAAGTACACGATAACATAATTTAATAAAAAACATTCAAGTACACGATAACATAATTTCAATGTTTAACAAATAATCTTTAACATGTGTACTTTATTTTTGTCTCTTTGTCCTTTACCAATAATAATGGTAATATATTCCATGAATACATTCAAATTATTATAATTATCTATTTCATAATCAATACTACAAGGACTCGATATCACTAAAAACTTTTATGGAATGAAAAATATACAACTTTAATGCGCTTATGCGTAAAATTTTCTATCCAACAGGATACAATTTATTTATTCCTCAAAATGTATAATACGAAATAAATACAGTGATTGAAATCCATTAATAGTTTTTAATGATATAACTTCAGAAACTATTCTGAAAATATATCTAAACTTATAATTCACATTACTCAATTTTATTGGAATTGCCTATCAAGGACAAACACTATAAAGGATCCATATCACCTAGTCATATAAATCCATGTATCATACTTTGTGATACTTAAATTATATTTGATCATATGATACTTTCAATTATAACATTAAAATCGAAAAGTTAATAATTTTTATTCCTCAAAATGCATAATACGAAACAAATAAAGTGATTGAAATCCATTAATTGTTTTTAATGATATAACTTCAAAAACTAGTCTAAAGATATATCTAAACTTATAATTCACATTACTCAATTATATTGGAATTGTCTATCAAGGACAAACACTATAAAAGATCCATATCACCTAGTCATATAAATTCATGTATCATACTTTATGATACTTAAATCATATTTGATCATATGATACTTTCAATTATAATATTAAAATCGAAAAATTTATAATTTTTATTTAGCGTTCCAACATTGAAAAATATTATAAAATTTTATGAAATTATTTTCAAGAATCTCATGCTAAGAAATAATGCACATTTCTTTAAAATATTCAATGCCAAATCTTTACAACAGAAGTTTGGCTTAAAAAATAATAACTCTAGGAGTTATTAATATATAATATGTATATAATATGCTTTAATTTACATTACAAGGAAAATACATTTTCCTCGCATCAACTTCAATATATGCATTATACAATTTACTTTTAAGAAAACAAATATCAAAATTTTGATATCATAATTATTACAATGTACTCATAAAATACTTATCAAGATTTGCTAAGTTTTATATTTGCAACAAGCAAACTTACTTTTTTAGATAAATTAATTCAAAAAATTTCTCATTAATCTCTTTAAAATAATTTCACATGAAAATAGCTAATTTCATCACAATAATAATCTTAATATTTTCCTTGTGAAATCAAATGAGACAATTTCATTAGTATCATAATACCAATAATATGACTATAGTCTTTATATAGTCAAAAAAATTATATAACATTAATGTTTATACCTCTTGTTAGTGATAACGGAAGCGCAAACTTATTTGAAACATAAACAATTAAAAAATACATCACAAAACAAGAATAACATATTTCAACTTTTTGCAAATTATCATCTCTCTTTCAGTCATGCATAAATAATCGATATAATAATTTATATAACTAACTTTGACAAAATTATTTTCAGAAATCAAAATTAAAATAATATTCAATTTACAAGAGAGATTTAAAATATTTTATCAAAAAATATTCAAAACAAATGGATGATATGAAAACATGAGATAGTATGATACATACTTATTCATCAAGTAAAATTAAAGAGAAAGTTTTTGTAAATTAAAAACTCAATATATATTTGAATATGAGACCATCAAAATAATCTCCACTAGGGATCAAATTTCATAATTTTTCTTAAAATATATTTTTTCAGCTTTTAACAAATAAATTGATAAAAGTCTATTTTATCAACATAAAAGACTTTCTCTATCTTCTAAATCATCCAGGAGCTTCATATTATTATTATTGTCATCTTAATAATTATTCAAGGTCTTTCAATAAATAAGTAAGAATATGAATTTGTTTAAAAATCCCAAAATAATATAATATTCATTAGATAATTCAAGGCCATTATGCAATAATGCAATAAATCTCTACACTTAATAAAAAAAAAAAAATACTCAAGTATTCAAAAAATTTATATCTTCTTGGTAAAAAATTAACATTTTATCACAATATTTTAAGTTATCTTTAAATTAAACAATCAATAATCCCCTTTGAGCAGGCTATAAAATGAAAATTTAAAAACTAGTCCGTAAATTATCTCATTATCCAACCTTCGATTATACAATCAAATCAAATGAATAATTTCAACAATAACAGATTGATTGTAAGCAATTTATTTTTAACAGATAACATAGTATATAAGAATATTATGAGCAATTTAAACACAAGTATGATAAGTTTTTAACATTATAGCTTTACTCAAATGATAGTGCAAACACATCACTATAAATCTTCTTTGAGTAGATAATATAATATGCAAATCGGATTCTCTAGTACTAGAGTCAATACAAAAAATATGGGTTGACAAGAAAAATAAAATTTATCCTCTTTAAATGGATAGACTTTCAAAACCATGCATTCTCTCTAATATTAAATTTTTTTAATTCTAAAATAAAATATATAATAATCTCCTTAATTACTATACATAATAATTTAGAGAATTTTATCTCATATATATCACGTAAACAAGAATTTATGAATTTTTATAAATGTGTTACTTTTGTATCAAAAACTTGTATTAAAACATAAATTCTCATATGAGATATTATGTTAATACCCATAATATTTAATACCAACAATATCAACATGATATAAATATTAATTTCACATACTTCAATCATGAGATCAAATAATATTATTTTGTGTTATCTAGATATAAAAAAAAAGGTCTTGAGTCCAATTAATAGTGTGCATATCGAAACTAATTTTATAGTTTCATATACTTTTAATAATAATATCAATTGATATGTAACAATAATAGCAAACACACTATTATATTATGTTTTTTTATTATATAATAACCAAAGATAATCAGAAATTTACTGGTTTCTCCTGTTGTCAAATCTTAAGTTAGTAGGATCATGTGATAGAATTTTTGTGTGTTCCACAATCCTCAATTTAATCATCACATGATAATAATTCTTTATTCATGGCTGAAAATTTCTTGTCAAAACCATTAAAATGGAGAAACCAAACAAAATAAGAATATTTCACTCTCAAATGCCAAAGGTGTTTAAAGGGAAAAAATCCATTATTTGCTATCTAGCAATTGCAACTATTCTGACTCCTTAAAATAGTCATGTGAGTGGTATTCATGGATCAATTAGAAATGTTCCTTCTATTTATTACTTCATAAATAAAGTACAATTTCATCTCCAAAATGAAATATTAAAGTTAAATAATAAAAAGAATAGTTAAGAATTATAAATTAGTACCACTAATTTATACCCCATTCACGAGTTCAAACACGGCTCATAATAATATAGTTCATTAATTAAGTACTAATTTATAATTCTTAACTATTCACGAGTTCAAACATGACTCATAATAATATAGTTCATTAATTAAGTACTGAGTCATTGAAACAAATTTGTTTATACTTTTCAAAAGCAGTATTCATCAAACCAGTAATTAAAATATGAAGTAAACATAATGAAACTGCAATGCAAAAAGACTTTCGCAGCAAACGAAAATAATCACATAATGACAGTAGAAAATTAATTGGCATTCATCATTTAGAAAAATAAACATCAATAATGCCCTTCTTTGTCAAACTCTAAGAAATTAATCACGACATATTAATAATATAATAATGGCAATAATCAATACTTCATGAATTACAACCATGAAGAAAATATTGATTATAAAATTTTACTATGCCATAGTCTATCAAGGAAACATAGGAATACATTGAGCATTATCCTGGTACTACAAATCAACTTAACTTCTAGTATTATGCAATGAACAAAATATAATTTTATATCTGTAAACATATATCTCATGGTCTTGATAACTTTACAATTTGAACCAATATTAGAAAAATGTAGAGGATAAATATTAATTCAAGTCCAAACACATGTATCATCAAAATGGAGAACAGCAAGTCCCCATTACTACTACTCAAAAGGCATTATACATGCATAATTAATGTCACACAACTGTGTTTTTTTTTTTAATATTATAACCAAACAGTAGCAAAATAAATTATTTTTTAGCAAGTAGCCTCCTTGTTCTCCTTATCTTTGTATTATTATTTTTGTTCATTTTGTCTACTGTGATATTTCCATAGGTGACACAGACCTACTCTTTTCCTTTGAGCAATTTTTATAGGTGACCAGACATACGCTTTTTCTTGAATTTTTTTTTTTTTAAATAATTCATGTACTGGTGCATAAATCTCCAAACAAGGCACACCATTTTTATAATTGTCTATTCTTCACACCCACAATGTTGTGCAACCAAAATAGTTGAGAATAATAATAATAACAATAATAATATACATAAAAACAGTTATTTCCAGAAATCTAAGACTTCTAAGTTATAACCATGCTTTTTCATATAAAACAGTAAAAAATTGTTTATCATACGGATCTTAGTTCACAAACTTCAATATATATATATATATATATATATACACTATCAAAATAATAAGGTGACGGCCAAATCACTTCGGCGTGGGATCAATGTTTGATTTCATGCATCAAGCTGTTTTGTCAATAATTTACTATTCGGCAAAATTTATTATTTTATTGATTATATAAATTAATAAATTTTGCTAGGATTTCAATTCATGCCACTTGTCAGATTTTATTAGCTTAAAATATACATACATAAATTGAAATCACATATAATACAGTAAATAATAAATTTATTGTCACACTTTGAATTCGATAATACATGTTTGACATTAAAAAACAAAAACTTTCAAAATTCATAGTCAGCTATAAATATGAATCATGACTGTTATGACTATCATAGAATTATGGTTATAACTTATAATCCACCTGTTAAGTATAATCTGAACACAATTTCACTCACTTCTCATTAAGACTATTTTGTCTATGGATACATTATCTTTATCATAACAGATTTTTGCTTAACAAAACATGAATCAAACAATTCAAACTTTAAAATAAACTAGAGACTATGAATTCAACATAAACAATCATGTAGGGCTCTAAATTAATTACAATAAATAAGAAATTAATACTTAACTGAATTAAGCAAAATATTTACACTGTCAAACCTAATAATGTGTACTTTTTAGTCCATACCAATTAATACATTATTAAATCAAATATTGAATCTTTAAAGGTTCATTTTATCTAATCTAATATACCTATTCTCACCAACACTATATAGAGCAATATTTCAACATCATGAATACAATCCATAATTTTATTATTTTTAATATATCACAGAACATTAATTGCCTAATAAAATTTTTTTGTTTTCAAACTATCTAACTCAATCCATTTTTCAAATTCAACATGAAAATCATTAATCCTATTGAGACTATTAAAACTTCAAGAATAAAAGAAATTCATGAATTCAAATTTACCCAAATCAAATTCACCAATTAAAACTTACTCACGGATCTTAAATTCTTATACTTTTGTTCACTAGCAATCAGAAGCACTACATTTGTGCTTTACAAACAGTAGTCTATAAATTCTAAGTTACTATACATTTGCATATTTAAAATTGATATCTTGATTTTTATATAGAACTTAAGCTCTATTTTCATTAATCCACGTGGAAAATATGTGGATTTATGAGAATTAAAAAATATATTAATGGGATTCATAAGCGTCATGTCATTAAAAATTGATAGTGTTAGTGACAAATACCCCAAATTATTAATGATAACAACTTCAGATTTATTTTGTTAAAAAAAAAAAAATTCCACCGACTCCAAACGACATAACACTTTTTTGTATTTTACCTTATAAAAAAATTTGGAGTATGTATATTTTAGTCAAATTAAATTACCAAAAAAATTATAGGAGTGTTGAAATATATTATTTGGAATATTAAAATTGTTAGACTACCAATATTATTATTATTATTATTCATTTGTTTTTAGAAAATTAAACTTCCGAACCATTTGATGAAATTACAAGACACAATATTAATGAAATTAATTGTATGCATATATCATTATTAATTACATAATTACAAAATATAAATCATAAATGTATATATTAAAATATTTTAAATGAGTCTATAAACAAGTTTGATATTGAATTTATAAATAAGTTTGTTCTTGAGCCTATTAATCAAATTATTTGTGGGGATGTTTATAAATTAGCTATTTGTTAATTTAATCAAACCGAGTTTAACTTTATTTAATTTTTTTTAACCTTAAAGTAATATTTAAGCTTGATTCATTTAACCAATCAAATACGAATGAGTGCGGGTTAATAAATTTCACTCTCTCTCTAAATATATATTCAATATAATGAATTCATCAAAATTCAAAAAATAACTTCCCATTTTTTAAGTCATTTTTCTTAAAAAATTCAAATCTTTTTTAATTATGAAAAATTATAACTTTTTTGAAAATAATTCATAGAAAATTGAAAACTGAAATTTATTATTTAGTTAAAAAAAATTCTTCAAATAAAAAACTAAAGATGAATTTTTCAACTTATAATTTATAACTATATTTAAAAAAATAAATAAAATAGTTTCCAAATTTCACTATAAGATCATGGTTTTATGTTAAAATGAAGAACACGGAACTCTATCCATATTTTCAACATCTCTAAAATATTGGGTTAAGAATTCCCAAAACATCACTTTTTTATTTTTTTTAATTCCTACTATTTCTTATATATATGCACTATTTTTTTTTATTATTTTTTTTGTAATTTAAAAATATGTTATATATTTGAAATGCATGTTTAAATTAAAAAAAAATAAAGTGATTATATTGTAAGGTTATTAATATATTCCACACTTTTAATAAAATAAAAATTATTTGATAATCTAATAAAATATATTACAAAATAAAAATAAAAATAGAAATAAATATATTTTTCAATTTTCTTAGTTTAATTTGAAAAATAAAATTAAAAAAATAAAAAAAAAATAAATTTTGCAATTGCGTTCCAAATATCAGAAAATATAAAAATATATTTTTTAGAATTGAGAAGATAAATCGATTATGACTATATTATTTAAAATATATATATATTGTAAACTATTTTTAAATAAACATAACCTAAGTTTTAACTTTTAAAAACTTCTTAAATAATTTTTAAGAAAGTTTTTCAAAATTAGTCACCAGCGGTTAAATGTCCAACGGTTACCTCAACATTTTATCAGAAGTCTTAGAACAACGGCTAATTTTAGTTCTATATAATATGCTGATTTTAGTACAATATATTTTTATTCTATCAAAATTCTTAGAAGGGATAAGGGCCAAAAAAAAAAAAAATTGTTGACTTATCCATTTTCTCTATTTCTCTATTAATTTTTTTTTTTATAATTTCGTGATTCAAAAAGTCTCTGAATTTTTATCATTTGGTATAAAAAAAATCCTCCAATAAAAATTTTGTTATCTTTTTGTTTAAAAATTACCTTTTAATCTTTTATTTCTTAGTAAAAATTACTTTTTTAATCATTTAATAATTTTTTTTATTTTTTTAATTATAATTAATTAAAATAAGTAAAATAAATTTTATTTGTAAATAAAATAAATTATTATAAAATTGACATAAAATAAATAAACAAATAAATTATTTTATTTATTTATTTATTTATTTTGCTAACTTAATAATTTTTCATATTATCAATTATTTTTATTTACCAAATTTTAATATTAAAAATAAATTTATTAAAATTATATACCCAAAACTTCTACATATTATAAAACTCATTAAGTTAGATCAATAAATTAAAAAAATCTATTAAATTCAGTAAAAAATAATATGGATGAAATTATAAAGAAATAATGCACTTATGAAAAAGAGAATATATTAAAATTAAATTAAATTGAAAAAAATATAATTGGTGTCTTAGTTTAGTGATAAGGTGAGATTACTTTAAAACTAATTTATGATTTGAATCTTATCGATAAAATTAATACTAAAAAATTGAAAAAAATATAATAATTAGTAATATACTAGAAAATATGTTAAAAAATAATAAAAGAATCACCATTTCAATAATATAAGAAATTAATTTTTCTCAAATAAAAATAATATTAATAAAATAAATATTAAATTAAATTTAATAAATCTCTTTATTTGAATCACATTCAAATAACTTAAAAGTGTTTTCATATAATAAAAAATTCAAAATTTATGAATTTTATTTTATTTATATAAAAAATAAATAATTTATTTTAATCAATTTCAATAAAATAAATAAATAAAATAATTTATTTTTTATTTATTTTTTATCAATTGAATATTATTTTATTTTATTTCCAAATAAAATTTATTTTAATAGATTGTAATTAGAAAAAATATAAAAAATCTTTAAGGGGTTAAAAAATATTTTTTGCTAAAAAATGAGAGATTAAAAGATAATTTTCAAACAGAAAAATAATATAATTTTTGAAGATTTTTATACCAAATGTAAAAAATTTAAAGACTTTTTTATACCATGAAATTGTAAAAAGACAACAAAAAAAAAAGGGGTAAAATTCAGAAGCTTTTTTGCCTCTTATTCCTTCTTAGAATAAAGGATTATTTTTAGTTTTATCAAATATATATTGCACAATAAATATGGTTACAAGTGATTCCCCTAAATTTTACTTTTCAAAATTTTATCAACATTGATTTTGACAACTCACTTGAAGAATCAAGAAGATGTTCTAAATAATATTTCTTGGAATCTTATTTTTGCTGTGACTTCTTTATTTTTGTGAAGATGGAGAAATAAGAAACTCTTTGAAGAGGATTTTAAATTTTACAAGAATCATAACCATGTGATTAACAGCTTCGCTAAAAAAATATAAACGACGCAAAGATTGATGACTTCTATTAATGGAGAAGCAAGGATAAGACGCTTGATGTAGATTGAATGGTGTCCACCATCTCCTAAATGGTATAAAATCAATACAGACAACTCTTTTAATGAAAGGACTGTTATGACGACTGCAAGTGAAGTGTTAAGATCTTATATTGAAGTTTGAAAGGAGATTTTCGTTGTAAACTTAGAGGACTGTACCATAACTCTGATAGAGCTTTAAAAAGTGTGAATTGAATTATCTCTTACATGGAAAAAAAGTTTTAGAAATATTTTTTTAGAACGTGATAACGCAGATATGAATAATGAAATTGGAGTGAATATATTGAGTTTTTTATTCAAAATATCATAAATCTTTTACAAAGAAATTTAAAAAGTGCAGATAAATTACATATATAAAAATATAAATTGCAGTGGGAATTAACTAACTCACTTTAAATCAAGTTTTTTTATAAAAATAAATTACGATGAGAATTAACTAACTCTAACTCACTTCAAATCATGTCTTTTTATAAAAAATTACGACACAAATTAATCAGCTCGCCTCGAATCAAATTTTTTTATTATAGAAATAAATAACAATACAAATTAATTATCGAATCAAATTTTTTTATTATAAAAATAAATTACAATACAAATTAATTAGCTCACCTCCAATCAAATTTTCTTATTATAGAAATAAATTACAATGCAAATTAACTAGCCCACCTCTGATCAAATTTTCTTATAAAAATATGTCTTACGTCGGCTAAGAAGACGGACAATTCTATCTTTTTTGCGGTCCCGGAGATTGGGGAGATAAGAGTTCGCCCTCCCTTTACTAGCTCACCTCGATCAAATTATAAGAATAATTTCTCTCTCTCTCCGACGGAAAATTCTATCTTTTTTGCGGTCCCGGAGATTGAGGGGATAAGAGTTCGCCCTTCTTTTACTAGCTCACCTCGATCAAATTATAAGAATAATCTCTCTCTCTCTCTCTCTCTATATATATATATATGAATTATAATCATTAATTTTTAATTGGTTTTATTTCTAACCACTAGATCAATCTAATTTCAATTATGAATTATCTGGCACCACTAGCTGTACATCAACAGCTTTGACAAATCTTCAAATATAATTTGTTGCTGAAACTGTTGGAAAAAATACCCCACGATAAAATATATAAAATACATAAAACATTTACATGTAGATTTTACACTTAGTACAAGCCGTGTTGATTTTGATTTTCTCTGAGTATTATGTACTGACACGTGAACTTTAATAGAAATACCCTTTTTTTTTTTTTTTTTATTTTATGGAAGGCATTAACTAAATAGATTCTAATACGAATTCACCATTTTTTAATCATAATATTAGGCCATATTCATGGTAAAAGAAAATGCTGCAAGTACTTAAGACCATTATCAACACTAACATATATCCAATTAACTATACTTAAAATACCCACTCTTACTTTCTCTACACTAATTTTCCTATCCTCACCACTTCCTCTTCTTCTACTACAAAACCCTAATTTCAAGTCTGCCACCATCCCACTCCCCTTATCACTCGAGCAACACCCCGAAGACGGAAGCTCCTCCGAGAACCACCCTTCACCACCCTGACTAAATCTCACTAATTTCCCTTTACAATCCATCATAGTAAAAACCGATCTCCACCCTTTCAATACCAAATTCCACGATATTTTAAAATCTTCCAATGTCTCATGATTAGTTAATGAACTCTCATAATTTATTTCTATATCAAACCTAAACATTTCTTTCTGGTCATTCAGTTCACCACCCGGCTTGGCCGTATTAATAATGGGTTGATTATTCTTGTTGCTTAAATTGATCACAAATATGAGATCTTCCAAGGAAAGCTGGGGTTTATTAGGGGTTCTTAAACGGCGTGTGGCGGCGGTATAAGCCATAGTGAATAGACGGCGATAAGGGATGAAGGGGTTAGTGAATTTGAGTAAAGAAAGAGAAGGGTAATGGGTGGTTGAAAGAGGTTGCCATATGTGATCAGAGGACATGGAAATGTACCATGATTTACAAACACATGAAGCGATTGCTAGGGTTTTCGGATCAAGGTGGTGAGCAACAAGAACAAGAACTTCCCATGGTGGAGGTGATGAAGCATTTGTGGTGGATTTAGAAGACATTCTAGCTTAGGCTTTTTTTACATTAACATGAAAGATTTGGATATGCATGGAGACTAATTTCTTGAATTTGTATGTATGTATTATTATATCTTGTGGAAGCTACGATCAGAAGTGATCCACGTGTTATAAGGTGGCCTTTTGCATGGAAATTAAGTGACACATCACCTGAATAGGGATACAATCCAACCAAGGTTGGATAACACGTGTATGCTCTTTGTTTCCACAAGTATGTATGAAGAGGGTAAAAGATCAAAATAATTAATCACAACCAATATTTAATTTGTTTAAATAATATATATTTTAACCGTTTAAACAGTGATATATTATTTGAGTTTTTGTGAATACAATAATCAGTATTAAATTAGTTAAAATTTCTAAAAGAGATTTCTACAATTTAAAATATAAAAAATCAGTATTAAAAAAGTCAAAATTTCTAAAAGAGATTTTTATAATTCAAAGAGATTTATATAGCTCAAATCTTAATTAATTGGCAATAATCGAATGGTTTAAAAAACAAATAATAACTAATAAGAGGAACAAGTTATGGTGTGATTTGATATTAAATTTAAAACGTTTTTGAATAATTATTCTTGGATTTTATGGAGCTTAGAAATCGGTGATTTTGGAAATGTTAAATTTTCTAATTATTTTTAAGTTATAATATATTAAAAATAATAATTTTTATATAAATAAAAAAATTTATAAAAAATATTTGACATTACAATTTTTAAAATCATATTAAAGCTCAATCATACATAGAAGCCAAAACATCGAAAAGGAAAGGGGCTGCTTAGTGCTTGCTTAGGCGAGTGACAAACCTTTTTTTTTTTCTTTTACTTGAAAATTATGTGATTTTATATTTTTATTTTAATTTTAGAGAGAAAATGAATGAATTACAATAATAGTAATCAAATTTTATATTTGATTTCAATAGCATTATATAATTTTAATTTATTATTTTCTATTAAGGATTTAGGTAAGCAATTGTATATGCAATTATATATACGATTGCTTAAAAAATTATATGCAAAATGTTTAGTTTGGAATAACAAGCATGCTCTCTCTAACTAATATATCTATATAGTGATACATTAGAGTTTACTAATTAATGAGTCTTATCTATATAAGCCAACTATAAATGTTCATTATCTATAGGATTTATATTAAAACATATTTTAGTATTTTATTAAATATACCTAACAATCTCTTTCTACATTCTACATATAGCACAATCCATTAGATAGATAATATAATATTCAAATCAAAATATGAAATCATCATATCACAAAAAAATTCATTACTCAGAATATAAATTCTTTAAAAACATTTTGAATTTTAAAAACAAACTAAATTCAAGCAACCATAATCAATAAATTTCACTTATAAGTGAACTAAATTAGAGTTTTAGAAATTAAGTAAACTCAATTAAAATGGGCAGTTTCACATGCAAATAAACTATTTATTTAACTTAGTCCCCCACAATTTATAGTTATAGAGAAATTATCAATCAAGTATATCATCCTCTTCGGGACTCCAGTCAAGATATGCTCTTTATTTTCGTCATTTCCTGTAAATTACTAAATATTAATTTCATATGAATCCAATCATTTATATATAATTTAAAATGTCTAGTTTATTCAAAATAACTTAGCACAATAGTGTAATGACTGAAAATAATCATATACCAATGTTAATAAGTATCAATATCAATAAATATCAATGTTAATAATAATATGTATCAATATCAATATTAATAAGTATCAATGTCAATTTTCTTTATAAGAACAAGACTTAAACAGTTTCTTTTCCAAATAACCATTTCATATTTTTCTGTGGAATTTTGCAGTTGTCAAGTTCAAATTTAGTTAAGTTGTATTATCGAATATGAAATGAAACAACTGCTCTAAACAGAATATCCAAATGAAGATAAATTATTTTATCATATGTGGAATGAGGTAATTCATCTAAAAGGATATATCATCAAATATGGAATGGTATATTAATAACTATAAATATCAAAACATTATCAAGTGCTTATCTTAATCAACAAAAAGAGATTTGAAAATTCAAAATAAGACAGATATAGGTTAAGAACTCTCTATGTGATCTTTAACCCCATTTCCCCCATAATTTTGAATATTTGATCTTTATTCAATCCCTTTGTAAGAATATTTTCCATATTATCCTTCGATCACACATCGACCAAAGTGATGATATCATATTCTATAAGAAAATTTAGCATTGCATGTTTCAGCTTAATATGTCTCATCTTACCATTAAAGAGTGAGTTTTTCATTGCTGAAACTATAGTTTGATTATCACAAAACAAACTTAAGGAATAAATCTTTAGACAAGTCAATGGAATATTTAGGATCAGATCTCTTATCCATTATGCTTCTCCTCCTGCTGAAGCTAGAGCAGAAAATTTTGATTCTATGGACGACAAAGCAATACAAGTCTGTCTTTTGGATTTCCATGCAACAACTGCTCCACCTAGTATAAAAATATAACAATTGGTAGATTTACTGTCTCCTAATTCTGAGCACCATGAAACATCAGAAAAGCTTTCCAAGATAGGAGGATGGCTACTATAACATAGAGTATAGTTTAGGGTACCGTTCTCATCAACCTTGTGAGAGCATCCCGATGCTCCTGACCGGGATTACTATTGAAACAACTCAACTGGCCAACTGTAAAGGCTATGTCTGACCTAGTACAAGTCATTACATACATGAGACTACCAATCAATTTGGAATAATACAATTGATTCACGCTAGCTCCCTCATTAGGGCTCAGTTGTTTATTAGGATCATATGGTGTTTTAGTTACTTTGCACTTATTGTATCTCCATGTAGAAAGTAGTTTCTCAATATAATGAGCTTGGCTAAGGGTGATACCTTGCCCTATTAAACTTACTTTCATACAAAGAATAGTGTTTATCGCACTAAGATTTGACATGTTAAAAGATTTGGTCAATTCAACTTTTACTTCATTTACTGCAGAAATATCTGAATCGAGTATCAACATGTCATCCACATACAAGCAAATAATCGCAATCTTATTTGACATAGAATAGAAGTAAAGGCATTTATCAGAATAACTAGATTTAAATCTTAAGCTCGTTACTACCTTGTCGATTTTTTTTTATACCATAATTTAGGTGCTTGTTTTAGACCATACAAAGATTTGTTTAATTTACAAACTCTATTCTCAAAACCTTTCATGACAAACCCTTCAAGTTGGTTCATATAGATTTCCTATGTTAGATATTTATTAAGAAAAGTTGTCTTTACATCCATTTGATGCACAACATAATGCTCAATAGATGTCAAAGCAAGAAGAATTCTTATTGTAATCAAATGACAAACCGGGGAGTATACATCAAAATAATTTCTCCTATGGACTTGAGTGCTACTATACGTACTTTATATCATGCTATTGATCCATCATGATTAAGTTTTCTCTTTAAAACCCACTTACAACCTATAATCTTAGCCCCTTTTGGCAAATCGACTAGTTGCCAAGTTTTATTTTGTAACAAAGAGCTCATTTCATCATCAATGACTTCTACCTATAACAAAGAGTCTCTAGATCTCATTATTTCTTTATAAGTAGATGGATCACTCTCTAAATGGTAAGTGACAAAATTCTCATCAACGTTTTGGAAACTCTTTCTCTATTAGATACTCTTAGATGTAGGGATTTATTATTGTGAGAAGTGTCAAAGGAATTAGGTGCAGTTTCTATAAGAGGTTCTAGTTTGCAATTGATTAAAGCATTACACCCAAGATATCTAGTTTGGAATACCAACCAGATTGCCTTCAGCTAGCATATATATATATAGTGATACACTAGGGTTTACCAATTAATTGACTCTTATCTATATAAGCCCAATATAAAGGTCCATTATCTATAAGACTTATATTAGATTATATTCAGGGTTATATTATATATGCCCAACACTTTCTAATTTTTAAATTTTAAATTTTATTTTAATAAAAGGCCATTGGTTGAAATTTGATGGCCAAATAATAAAATAATACTGAAAATAAAATATTTATTGAAAAATAATAATATTTTCACATAATAAATTTATATTGAGTCCACCACTAAAAAAATACACTTATTTTTTATTTATTTATTTTTACTTTATTTAATTTCTGAGTGACACATTTACTAATTAAATTGTGTTTATCCTAACTAAATTAGGTTAATATGATACAACAAATTTTTCAATGGAGTATTATATTTTTAGTATTATGTTAACATTTTGATCACAAAATTTATTTGGATGACTTACCATTGAAACAATTAAAGTTTAGTTGGTAAAAATAACAAATTGAAGTTATATGACCCTATTGAAATTAAGTATAAAATTTGATGATCACCATAATTTACCTGAGAAAAAATAACCTTGGTTAACGTTTTATTTTATTTAGTGATAATGCAAAACAATCTGTATAAAAATATTAACATAATTTAATTTGTTATTGGCTATTGTTCCACCCACTGGCCACCTCACCTAGCATTGTCCCAGTAATTAATTCTATTGTTCCTATGGTTTATTCTTTATCCCTATCCTATTTGAATCCCATGATCTAACTCTTTCGTAGCATATGGCCTCTATTTCTTCACTTGTCTGCTACTCCTAGCTTAATAGAATTCTGTCAGTCAAGACTATCCATTATTCTCCCAAGCCTTTCTCACCATTCCAAACCTGATGATTCTCAGCCTCCCTCCCCTCTCAATTTTATCCTCCCATCTCACTGAATTTGTGGTGTGCTCTAGAAAAAAGAATCCAAAGAAACAATAAACGTAAAACTAAACTCTTCCTCCCTAAAATGAAATCCAATCCTGTTTCTGAAGTCTTTCCAGTTTTTCTTGATAATTGAAAAGATGTTGAATGTCCCGATTATCCCACTAGTGGACTCAGAGGAATCTTATGATAGTTGTATCACCTGTTAAGATTATTGTGAAAAGTTTGTATTTTATTCTTAAATTAATCAAAAGAGTACAGTCTTATTTATATACATCTAATAAAGCTAAAAGAGAAATAAATATAGAGTAAATAATGATTCATAATTAATACATAATTCTTAATATAAGTAAAATTTCTATTCTACAATATAGAAAGTAGACAGAATCTTTAATACAAGTGGAATTCCTATTCTACAATATAGGAAGTATCTCTAACCCCTCCCACCCCCCCCCCACCCCTTTAAGTTAATGCCGGAAGATCCTAAAAGTATAACTTGACACGATTTGGAATGAACAAACGATGACCCAAGGACTTCGTAAAAATATCAGCAAGTTGATCATCAGATTTAATAAATTGAACCTACAATTTCTTGTTAGATATAAACTCATGAACAAAATAATAATCTAGTTCAATATGCTTAGTACGAGCATGAAAAACAGGATTAGAAGATAAATAAACAGCTCCCAGATTATCACACTATAGAATAGTCGAACAAGATGGAGAAAAACCAAGCTCCGATAATAAAGACACAATCCAAACTATTTCAGAAGAAGCATTAGTAAGCGCCCAATACTCACTCTCAGTAGAAGAGCGAGTAATAGTATATTGCTTCTTTGCCATCCAAGAAATAAAATTATGACCCATAAAAATAACATAACCAGTAGTAGACCGCCTATCATCTGGGTAACCAGCCTAATCACCATCTGCAAAACATTGTAAATGGAGAGATGAATTACATGAGAAATATAGTCCCATGCGCAAAGTGCCTTTAAGATAGCATAATAGTCGCTTGAGAGCCGTCCAATGATCCTCATTAGGTTGATGCATAAACTGATAAAGCTTGTTGATAGAGAAACAAATATCCGGATGTGTAAGAGTAATGTATTGTAAAGCACCCACAATATGACGATAATGCTCATGATGAGAAAATATAGAAGCTGAATCTTTGGATAATGGTGGTGCATAAGCCATAAGAATGGCACAAGCTTTAGCATCATTCATTCCTTCCCTATGCAAAAGATCAGAAATATATTTATGTTATGTAAGATGCATATCCAAAGTAGTCTAAGTTACCTCTATGCCAAGAAAATAATAAAGATTACCCAAATCTTTGACAGGAAAGGTGGCACGCATAGCTTGGAGAAACCATAATATCTACGAGGCACTAAAACCTGTAACCAAAATGTCATCCACATAGACAAGTACAAATAGGTGATGATTATCCTTCTTTATCATATATAGCGAACTATCCGCTTTGGAAGCCTGAAACTCAAGACCAAAAAGAAAAGTTACAAGTTTATGAAACCAAGCATATGGTTCTTGCTTAAGCCCATATAAAGATTTATTAAGTTGACAAAAATAATTTAGTTTTATAGGATCGACATAACCAAACGGTTGTTCCATATATATAGTTTCATCAAGAGTACCATGTAAAAAGGTATTACAAACATCAAGTTGCTTAGTAGACCATTTAAAAATTGTTGCTAAGGAAAACACCATGCGAATGGTGGTAGCTTTAACAACTAGACTAAAAGTCTTATTATAGTCAATACCATTTTCCTGAGTGTACCCTTTTACCACTAACCGAGCCTTGTACCTGTCAATAGTACTATCACGTTTCCTTTTAATTCGAAAAATCCATTTATTCCCAACAACATTCACACCACTCAATCTAGGTACCAATTGCCATGTATTATTATGTTATAAAGCATTAATCTCATATAACATAGCTTTTTGCCATTAAACATATGCTTTGGCTTTAGTATATGAAGTAGGTTCTATGTCCAAGTAATTAGTGGATGATTTGCTTTCAGTTATCAGGGCTTTTCTAGAAAGTATTGCGGTGGTATGAAGAGGCATGGAATGGATGTAGGCTGCTATTTGTGGATGGGTGGCGTCAAGTTAGGGCTGCTGAAGTTGCAGCGATGACGGGTTGGCTTGAGGTGCAACTTGAGTCTATTGAATAGGTGAATAGAAGTCTGATAAAGGTCTTATTTTGAGTTGAGATGAAGGTGATGTTGATTCTAAACTTGATAATGGTGAATTGTGAGGTATATAGGAGGATTGTGTTGTTGGTAATGGAGAAGAAAATAAAGAACTTGGTTAGGTATGGAAAAATAAAGAATTAGTAAATAAAGACATACCTAATAATGGGGCTGTTTGTGGCGCCAATGTGGTTGAGTTTGGATGTGAAATTGTCAACCATGGATTAGAAGAAGAAACCGCACCTGTACCTATAGACTGATACAAATTTTTAAAAGGAAAGACTTGTAATACCATAGAATAGCCTACCATAATTGCATGTTATTATTCTCAGCTTTTGGTTTGGAATTATCGAAATGACTAAAAATAATTTTTGAGACACAGTTAGAATGCATATGAGATACTATCCTGGAAAATGTCAGTGTTAATAACACTGCCAAAAAAATAGCAGTCCGGTCGACAAATGAATTTCTGAGTCAAACTAAGGGGTAAAGAATCACATAAATATATGTGTAATTTTAGAAAAAAGAAAGAGGTGAAAAATGTTTAGGAACACTGAAAAAGTAAATGATGACAAAACTATAAATAAATGGAACTTGGGGATATAGTGAAAAATGGACTGTCTGAATTTTAGAATGACTTTGAAACTATTTTTATAATAAAGTATAAATAAAAATAAGCTATTTGAATCCCTACTTTGAAACTCAATTCTCAACAGAATTGTCAGAATAAATTACAGAAGGAAATGTGGCAAAAATATGATTTATGAAAAGTTTAAGCAACACTTAGACGATTTTCTTCATCTTCTTCTTCTTTATTGTGGCCGAACCACCAAGCCTCTCCTTTACCAAACTTTCTTTCAAATTTCTTAAGAAAACCTAAGAAAAACTTGAATCAAACCATCAATCCTTTATTTTCTAACATTGAGTTGCTTGAAAAATCAAGAAATTTCAAGGTTCTTTAGTTTTGGAATTTCGGCCCAACCTTCACCTAGAGGTAATGAGTTGATTTGTCTAGTTTTATGTTTGATTTAGATGTTTTAGATGATAATTAGAATGAGTTTTGAGTTTAATTGTATTAATTGATGCATTTGGGTATTTTTCTCCAAATTGAAACCCTAACCTAAATTGTTTGAATTAGCTATTTGATTTTGAGTTGGTTTATATTAATTAAGCTTAGATTATGTTAATTAGAGACTAATGGATAAAATATTTGTGATTGATTTGTTATAAAAAATCAAGAATTTCAAAGTTGTCAATTTTGCCTCCTTTGAAGCTTTAGGTGAAAAATCAATTTTCCAAACCAATTTGAAGTGTGAGGTGAATCTTTTATGCATCATTTAACATGTCCACAGCATTGAATTAATGATTTGAATCCTCCTCCATTTTCTCCATTTTGGCCGAATTGAATTTACTATTCATTGCCTTGGTTTTTGCTTATTTTTTCCTTTGGTTTCCTAAGCTTATTTGATCCTTTAATTATTGTTTATTGTTATATATCTAATGCTTATTCAATTGCCTATATTATGTGTTGTTGTTGATTATTGGGGCAATATTGGAGTTGTACCCAAACTATGTCAAATTGTCCATTCAAAGTTGCACACTAAGTGTTTGACAAAATGCTTAGTTCATTTTGTCATAGGCCTATCACTTCTTCATCCATAGGCCTACCATTTGAATGCCATCATCGCCAACAACATTGACATGCCAATTGTGCCAACCTTTTGTTCATATATGATCAACCTAAGCTCTATCCCATTGTTGTTTGTCAAATCCTTTGTCATTGTATATCTACTTGCTATTGTTATTCCATTGGTTATATTGCTATTTGAATTGATTGATAATGAATTATTGATACTTGATGATACCATTGTTGTATAATGGTATCTATTGACTTGTTCCTTACTTTTATTGACTCCGATGTGGTTTGACAGAGTTAAAACTCTGATAGGGTAGTGGGTACATACTGTCGACAATGTGCATATTGTATAGTGATACCCTAGCTGGGAAGGGTTAACAGTCTTAGCCATAAGACCTGATCAGTCTTATGTTTATTGACATATAATGACACATGTGATATGAGTTTCATGGCCCTACATCTGTCTTTTCCATGTGATATACCTTTCATGGTCTTGATTATTGACTCTACAACTATCTTCTATAACTTGATTCTGTATTCTGATATTTGTGAGCATATTGATATTATCATTTTATCTGCCTATCCTTATTTAATGTTCCAGTTCATATTTATTATCGATGCATATTAGATTCACTGAGTATCTTATATACTCACCTTTTCATTGTTTCCAATTTCCAGGTGCAGAGTATAAGGCAAAAATCTCAGCTTTTGATATCTCTGTGGATTCTTACAGTATTTTATAGCAGTGTAATTATTTATAAACACTATATTTTTGTATGTTCATGATCTAGCTGCTTCATGGGTTGTATATGGTATAGTTAGTTTATGAACATATATGTATGGCATATTATGGAGTATATTTAATGTTATGGCATGATATGATGAATGTTACGGCATGATATGATGAATGTTACAGCTATTTGCAGTATAATTTACAGATAAATTACAGATTGACAGAATGAATAGTAATTAAGTAATTGATTAATAAATTGATGATAATTAGTAATCTCATGTGATACTGGGTTTTACGGTGTCAGTCGCCTCTGGTATCTCCCGCATTCTAAGACCGTCGCGTTCTGAAATCAGGACGTGACAAGACTAACTCATTAAATTGAATATGCTGAGCAATATAAAGTCATCCAGTTAATGCATTAAAATACCTATATCTAGCATGATTAAGTGAGAGACCTAAATAAATACAAAGTTGTGAACGATAAGAAAATTTATGAGAGTTGTAAGGTCTTAAAAGAGGAAAGATTGCACAACCAACAATTTTAAATTTTTTATATTTGGGATATTGCCGAAACAAGTGAAAAAATGGACTTTGTATAGCAGTAGACACACTAGATGACATACAATTAATAGAATTAACTGCAACATCAAAAGAAAAATTCCAAAAATTTAAAGGAATGTGAGTATGGGCTAAAAGTGTAAGACCAATGTCAACAATATGATGAATTTTCATTCAGATAAGTCATTTTGCTTATGTGTATAGGGACATGCAATACGATAAAGAATACCAACTTGTTTAAAAAATTTATTTAAACTTTGATATTCACCACCCCAATCAGAATGAAAAGCACGAATTAGAGTTTGAAATTGACGCATAACATAAGATTCAAACTGTTTAAAAATAGCTAAAATCTAACTTTTATTTTTCATAAAATAAATCCATGTAAACCGACTGAAATCGTCAACAAAAATAACAAAATAACGATGACCATAGTGAGATAATATAGGGGCAGGTCCCCAAACATCAGAATGTATGATTTCAAAAGGCTGAGAACTTGAATGAGTAACAGTCAAAAATGGTAATTTATGTAATTTTCCTAAAGAGCATGAATGACAGATAGAACTAGGACTAAAAGATCCTAAATTAAAATTTTTGACAACTTGTTTGACTTTTCTAATATTAGGATGACCAAGTTTAGCATGCCAATCTTCATGTGGTGGAGATGAATTCGTAGAATGCACATTCTTCTTTTAAGCACGTGGTTGACACATCACATACAAGCCCTTCCTACTTGGACCATGGAGGAATAGTTTCTTGGTTTCCTGGTCCTTGATAGAAAAATGAGTTGGCCAAAATTCAAAGAAAACATTATTGTCTTTAGTGAATTGATTAACTGAAAGTAAATTTTTAATTATACTAGAAACATATAACACATTATTCATATTTAAGGAACCATGTGAATAAGAAAAAGAAACTTTACCAAGATGAAAAATTTGCAAACCTTGACCATTCCCGGCATGCAATTGATCACCCCCTTTGTATTAAAAAAAACACTGCTCAATGTGGAGATATCAAGTGTAACATGTGAATTCGCACCCATATCAGGATACCAAAGATGATGATCACAACCATGATTATTTTAATGAGAGGGATAAGTGCCACCTGAAAAGGTAAAATTAGCTTGGGGTTGAAACTATCCACAAGATTTATTAGAGTACCGGCGACAACAGCGATTGACAGTGTGATTGTGTATGCCACAAATCTGATAAGGGCCCTGAAAACCACGTCTGAAATTCGGATTGAATGAGGAAGGTTGGTGTGATGCTTGAAGAGGCTGCTGCTGTGACATCAGTAGTAGCTGTTGTTGTGGGGTTGACAGTAGCCCACCCATGGTATATGATGACTGTAACGTGGAGAAGGTAGATGGGCTAGACCTGTTCAGCTAATTAGCAGTAGGAGTATTCATACTATTTAGAAAAATTTCATGAGCCACAAGTTACCCATGAAATTCATGAAACGGGACTGGAGTTGGTTGAAGATTAAGAGCAGTAATAATGCTATGATAGTCACTCCCAATATTTCGATAAATAATAGCATAAATTCAGCAGGGGAAACTGTCATTCCCGCAACTTGTAATTCATCTGCAAGAGATTTGGCTTTGTTGAGATAAGAGCTAACAGATAGATCATTTTTTTTGAATTCTTGTAACTCAATATTGAGCTGAAGTTGACGATTTTGATTAAAGGCTCCAAAAGCATGAGCAAGAGCCTGCCATATCTGTAAAGATGTAGTAAGGCCAACCACATATGAAAAAATTTCCTCAGTAAGAGATGAGAGTAACCGGGAATGAAGCATTTGGTCACGTAAAAATTATGTTTCATAGGTAGGATTTGGAATTTTAAGAGAATTTTCACTAGTACTCAAAATAGTTAAAGGAGGAGATGGAGTAGTTCCATCAATAAAATAGGTAAGTTTTTGATAATTAAGAAGTGAAATAAATTGAGTTTTCCAAACTAGATAATTTTTACTGGTTAATTTTATGGAGAAATTTTGATGAGTGTGGGTAGAGAAAATAGAAGAAATTCTGTTAGAGGATGAAGGAGTAATAGAAGCCATTAGAAAAGAATTATGGAGGACTGTAGAAGATGAAAGAAACAATAGTTATTGGAGGCACAAAGAAAGAGGAAGAAAAAAAAATTATAGATCTCGTAGGAGTATAAGCTCTGATACCATGTTAAAATTATTGCGAGAAGTTTATATTTTATTCTTAAATTAATCAAATGAGTACAACCTTATTTATATACATCTAATAAAATTAAAAGATAAATAAATACAAAGTAAATAATGATTCATAATTAATACATAATTTTTAATATAAGTGAAATTCTTATTCTACAATATACTAAGTATATATAATCTTTAATACAAGTGAAATTCCTATTGTACAATATAAGAAATATCTCTAACATCACCAACATGAATAAAATCATAGCTAACAAAAAATTCCAGCTACCAAAAGTTATTACCAGTCCATAACTTAAAATCAAAGCTAAAATTAATATTCTAAATAGTAAATAAAAGATTTTGGAGCAATAGTTTGAATAAATCAATCATTCAATATTGAGTTTCAACATATAAAAATTTTAAAAAAGAAAACAGTGTTATATAATTGCCTTGCAATGAAACATGACAGTCCGGCAGTATAGGTGGTTGATGCATGCATGGAAGCCTCATCGAGCTAGTAGTTGCTGGAGAAGATCAAAGAAATTATAATCGGAGACAAACATTATCTTGGTGTATAGGAAAGTAGAAATTTTACAGAGTAATAAGTAGCTTTGAATAGCAAATATGCAGCTGAGCAGAAACTCAATGGAAGTATTAACGAAGCAGATTTGGTTAAAATCGCCAAGTAGGATCATGAGCAATCCCCTTTACAATCTAGTTATAGTAATCTAAATTCCAATACAAGACAATCATTCACTGTTATTGATGGCAACTTTTATAGCGGCAACTAGCCTTCTTGGAGCATTTCAGTCTCCAGGCCTAAGTACTTGTTCGAAAAGCCTAGTTCGGAGATTCATTTTGTTAAACTCAAGTGTGATCTTCGCATCAATGGCGTTGATCACAATCCTTATGCTAGGACTTCCAATATTGCCATGGCTGATAATTTCAGTATCTTCAACAATTGGGATTTATATGTGTGCTATTATTGCCAAGTTGGAGCTTTTTTCCCATTTATTATAAAAAAAATACCAATTTATAAAAAAAAAAAAAATTATTTAATCTTTTATACTATGGGCGCATTCAACAATTGCATAGTGGGTTGAGCGTCGTTTGTGGAACGCACTCAACCTATAGAGTGCGTTTGTTGAACGCGCTCAGTCTAGGACTCGTTCCACAAACGCACTCTACATTTTATACCCAAAATTTTCGAATAACTTTTTATTTTTATTTTTTATTCTTTCCCAATATTATTTATTATTTACCCTTATATTATGAATTTATAAAAAAAAATACTACATCAATTATATGTTTGTGTTATAATTTATTAAAAAGTTTTATTTATTTATTTATTATAATTATTGTTTAATTTAATTAAAATTAAATATTAAAATTAATTATTACATTCATTTTAAATTTATTTATATGTTTTTATATTTTTTTTTTAATTTATTTTCTATATTTTATTATTGTAAGTTTTATTTTTTAAAATGTTATTTCTTATTTTTAAGTAAAATATATTTACTTGAAAATAAATATATTCTTATAGTCTACTATGATTAAGAAATATATAATGTTAGACTAAAATTATCAATATATCAAATAAAAAACTAAAAATTATATAATAAAGAATTAAATTATCAAATAAAGAACTAAAAATACCAAATATTTGATTTAAATACAACAAAAATAAAATATATTAAAACAAAACAAAACAAAAATTATATAATGCATACATAATGTATAAAAATTATTAAAACGAAAATAAACAAAAAATATATTAAAAAATTAAAAATTATATGATGCATTAAATACATAGAACAAAATAAAATTAATGTAGACCATTTGCTCCCCGATAATGTTCACCGATACTGCATCTTGGAGGATGAAGTAAAAAAGAATCGCGAAGTCATTCTCTTTATTGTGGTAGTGGCGGTGATGGGTCATCAGCTATCAGATTAGCTAGAAATATCTGTGAGAAAGATGATTTTTCTAAATGTGAACCCATAGTATCAATCGGACTACCAAAATGTTCAAGGCCTAAAGTAGTATGGCTCAGGTAAGGCTGATACTGTAATTAGTAAAAAGTAGAAGAACCACCAAACGGTGTTTGAGCAGTAGAAGAAATCACTAAAGGTGGCCGACCAGCATAATTAGAAAAAGAGGACATGTCGCGCATCATTTGAGATACAGGAGTATGAGGAAATTGTGAGCTAGAAGTCATACCATGATATATGAAATGCTGATTCATAGGAGTCTGTGGAAATTGTGAGGCAGATGTGCTACACTGATACATGAAATGCTGAATATGGGGAGCAGTATCCAAACTAGAGATATCATACTCCTGTGACATATAGGGCTGTGACAGTCCTACAATGTCATCAGATGGTGTAAAATGGAACTCTATGGGATATATCTCCGAGCATACCGACGAATCGTCTCATCATCAACACCATCGGGTATATCTCCACTAAAATTATTTTGTAGCCATATCATCTTCAATTTCATTCCATATATAGCTGACTCGTGAGGTACTAATCCCAGCAAATTTTTACAAACAGCAAACTATGATAATGGCTGAGTAGCACCAGTAACAGGTTCTCTTTCTATCGAAAGACTAGTGATAATCTACACATCATGTAGCATGATAGTGCACTCACCAGGCAGAATGTGAAAGGTATGCGTCTCAAGTCTCCATCGCTCTACTAAGTCAGTTATCAAATGATGATCAAGTGGAAAGTACCCCAAATACATAACGCCATAAATCCATTGGACCGTAGATAAGGAATGATAGCTGGGGGGTTCATTAAGAAGAGTCCCTCTACTGTGACGTCGATAGTATAAAGCTAATCCTCATTATCCTGAAAGTAACAGAATTTGAAAAAAAAAATAATAAATAAATAAATCATAAGGAATTATAATACAATTTATAAAATCCATAAGTTTAGTTACCTCATCTATCCAAACAGTTATCTATCCAAACAGTCTTTAATCTATGATTATGCTACAAACGTAGGAGTTTTGGATTCATCGGACCTCTCTGTATGTACTCACATCATGTAGAATAGGTCGCAGATATAGCTGCAAATGAATATCAAAGAAATGATGTTATAAAGTTAAATTAAAAAATGCAAAAAGAAACAATAATTTGAATTATATAAAAAAATAAATTACATTATTTAATCATTCAATACATTGTTTATTAAAAATTACACAAACTGACTCATTAGTAACCACATATTTGTTTAAAAAATTAATAATAACTCAAAATAATTAAATAATAATATTTCACATATTAACCTAAAAACACTCAATAAGCAAAAATATTATTACAACTAACAAGAGTTTTTAAAAAATAAATAAATAAATTCTATTAATAATATTAATCATTATACATGTCAGGCAAATTAGTAACTAAAATTATTGATCTAAAATAAAATTTATCTTAAAATTTTAATTAAATATTAAATTTAAAAAATTTATTTTTGTACAAAAAATAATAAATTATAATAATATTAATAATAAATATTAAGAAATTTACATAAAAAGTTTTATAGTGTAATACAAATAATTAATACGTATAAAAACAAAATATTAAATAAAGCCCTAAGACCAAATAATAACTACATATTTATTACATAAGTTAATATTAACTTATAATAATTACATAATAATATTTCACTTATTAAACTAAAAAACACTATAAAAAAAATATTACTATCACAAACAATATATTCTTTTTTCTCATATAGTAATAAATAAAAAATTATAGTTTGAACTAAAAAAAATTAAACATAATTTTTACCAATATTAATCCATTATAAAAAAAATTTCTAATAAACAAAGCCTAACAGTCCCTAAAAAAACCTGAAAACTAAAAAATCAATATTGAAGAAACCCTTAAAATTTGAACACTAAAAAAAACAAAAAAAAACTACAACTATAAACTTAAATAAACATTAAAAATAATATAAAAGAGAAAAAAAAATTACCTGGTCTGGCAAATCATAATGGGTTTAAATTTATTAATCGGTGTTAAATTGAAGAAAGATGAAGAAAAAAAAATACTTTTAACACTAAACAAAAAAACCCTCAAACTATTAAAAAATAAAATCCTAAAACTATTAAACTAAACTAAATATTAAGATTAATATATAAAAAAGAAAAAAAAATAGACATGTCTGAGCGCGCTTGTTAATCAAGTCTCGGTTAGAGAGTGCGAGCTCCAAATTATTTTTACAGACCGAGCGCGAGCCACAAACACAATCTGGTAAAAAATGAAAAAGTGCGATTGTCATTTGCGCTCTGTGGCTAAAAGGGGAAATATTTTTTTTTATATAAATTGATAATTTTTTTTTTAATAAATGGGAAAAAAGCTCGCCAAGTTCCTGGTGAACTTGTGCCTGTGCTCTTGATTGCATGTTCAATTTTTCTAACTGCTTTCTTGCAATGTCTAGCTTGGCAGCGCAAGGCATTTGATTATTTCCATTGGATTTTGTACTAGAATCCATGTAATATAACAAACAAGCCATTACTGCACAAACTCAGCTAGCTAATAAATGTTAGTAAAAAGCAAAAAAAGAAAAAAGAAAAAAAAAAGTGTTTATGAGTTTTGTGTAGTGAGTATTGGCTTGTTGCTTTTATTGGGATAGCTCTCCCTCTATAATCTATGTTTGTTTTCTATGTTTAACTTATAATATCAAATGTTTTGGGTATTATATATGTTATTGCTAAATAACAGAATTGATTCTAGCTTTTTTTTACTGCAGTTGTTCTGTTTGTTGTTCATGAGCTATTTCTTACAAGACTACTTTAATTATTGTGGTTTTTCTTTTCTTATTTTCAAATTGTTTGAAGTTTTTGTTTGTTTAAAGCTAAAACTGAGAATTTGAAACTTTAAGAATCTAATTCACCCTCCCTTGGATTAAACATGTAAAAAAGAAAGGAGTTACTATTTGTATTAGCCATCATCTCGTCCATTGTAAATCACCTTTTTAGATGTTGAAGTCTTCGATTTAAATTACCTATTTAAGATACACTGATCATCCGAGTATTGATGAGAGAGAAATTTTTTTATGCAGGATCATAGTAACCACGGGTTCTTACTCCCTACACGTAGCCCAATCTAGACAACAAAGTCAATATTTAGACATTATGAGTAATAAGTTGCAAGCAATGTGTCACACCCCAACTTCAGTGATGCGACGGTTTTAAGACAAGAGTACGCTTAAGGCCACCATAAATCCGTAGAACTCACAAATCATGAATCTCATCATCATTCAATAAATTATAACATCATATGCTATCATACAATAATCATGTCCAAACAAATGATTAAATATCAATCATATCCTTTCTATTATCATTTCATATCTTTCTCTTGTTTCTTAATGATCAAATGGGACATCTCACATTACTAAGGAACAAGAGTACCCAAAAGATAACAATCATACATCAAAATATACTAACACCCTCGAATGACTAACTACGGAGCTCTAGAGTATACTCTCATTACATATTGTGTCATGATACCATTAAATAAATATACAAAATATCTCAAAAGTGATTACAATGAAGCTTATTGGAATAAACAAGTCAATAAGCCCGATCCTCTCTCTTAGCTCCCTCACGAGCTATGCTATCACTTGAAATCCACAGAAGAGGAGTGAGCCTTCAATTCAGTAAGATATGAACATTACAAATCAAAAATCTGAATATCGAATCATGGTCATGAACAAATATCTATACATATAGGCATGAAAGAAATCATAAGCTTTACTTTGAGGAAACATGGTTCTCATAATAATTTGGCTATATCAAATCATGTCATGAATCAAATCATGGTTCATATTTAGAACATAGAATGCCCACAAAGAATGGCATTATAAAATCTGATTTGATAGAACTGATCTCATATCATAATATACGTATCGGTAGCCTTGCTACCTTAACGTGTACACATGCTTGGCCAGGCATGCGCCTAGAGCTCATGGCTCCCTCTAGGTGGAACACTGATAAAAACACTATCAGTTGGGCTTCCAAAGTGTATTATGGACCAATGAATTTACTCTCATTGGAAATAGCGTTCTATCCATGGTTCATGGGGTTTCAATCTCATAGAAAGCATATTGGTCGCAATACCATCATCATATCACCATTCAAATCGGGTTCAATAAACAAGAAGCATATGGACTTGATCCAAGAAGGTTGATCAAGTCATTCACATTATACAAAATATATATATAAATATGGACGAACAATTAGAAGAATACTTGGTCATATTAATTTCAAAAAATGGTAATCAAATAAGATGTTCATACTTACCTTAATATAATTTCTCTTGAAATTTCCTCTAGCAATTTCCAATTCTATCTCTTCAATTTATTTGTTTTCTTCTTCTTAAGAAATTTTTCAAATATACACAATTAGAGTTTTCTCCAAATCAATAATATTTATCATGATTTCCTAATAATTAATTATCTTAAAGTCCCTACTCTTAATTCCCAACAATAATTTTGTTTATCCCTTTAAGAAAATTCCGCATTAAATTTCGGAGTTATTGTTCATGGCAGTTTCAACAATCTGATTTCTCCCACATTAATTATCATTAATGACTTCAAATTACTTGCAATAAATTCTATATACCCAATATTAATTATCCTAACCCATAGACTTAAATAAATCTAAAGAAAATAGCTTTGGAAGAAAATTTACCTTATTTCCTTCAAACTGAAATTTATGAGATTCTTACTCAAATCTGCTGATTTATGCCTTAATACAGACTAATCTAGAAGTCTAATGCATTAATTTGAGTATTAATGCCTTAGAAAATAAAATGAGGCTAACTCTGAGAAAAGACTGAATATCACGAAGAAAGAAAGAAAGAAAAATCGTGAAGCTGCTGGGGTTTAAATAGACCACTACCCCAGAAACACGCTGACCAACTCGCCTCGCCAATCTTGCTTCGGCAAAGCTACCTCGCCTAAGCCAGCTCGCCATTCCCACTTCGCATTTCCCAGCTCATCAAACTTGATCCGGTAATGCCACTTCGCTAATCCAGCTCGCATATGCTACCTCGCGTATGCTGCCTCGCCAGACTCTCCTCGCAAACTCTATCACCGTGGCAATGCTTCTTCGCCTCTTCACCTCTTCGCTTCTTTGCCTCTTCGCTTCTTCGCGAACTGCCACTTCGCACATTCCCTCTTCGCATAATGCCACTTCGCCTTTCTCTTCGCCAAACCCTCTTCGCCAAATCCTCTTCACCAGACCTCTTTGCCAAATCCTCTTCGCCAAACCTCTTTGCCAATTGCCACCTCGGCAATCTCACTTCGCCACTTCGTGTTGCTGGCTCGCAAAATGCCACTTTGCATTTTGCCGGCTCACCATACCCAACACTTCTCTAAGTTAAAACCTTCTATGGACATCTCACACTTAGCGAGCTCGCAAATAAGCTACGAGTATCCAAACTTACTAATTCTTTCCGCCACTTAAAATAATATACAGGAGCACAACATAACAAAATTTCAAATCATAAGGATCAACACACAAACCATGGTGATTCTCCAAAGGTCACCCAGACTTTTGCCTTAGAATCTCTTCGAATAGTCCTGAGAAAACCACTCTCCACTGAGATACACTTATCCAAAAATTCTGAAATTTTACAGCCATCATCACAACACACAAAGGAACATTTTTCATGTTCACACTTTTAGCTAATTCTATCTCAGTCATTCCCAATAATTCCAAGCAGACACTGACTTTCTGTAGAAATACTCAACCAGACCAGCCTTACTCAAATAAGTATAACTCAGCACTTATACAGAATTTTGCCAAACCATTTTACAAAATTATAGTAAGACATAAACTTACAACTTTCATATTTTACACTTTACCAAATTATGTCTTTAAGTTCATGCAATTATCATCACAAAATCCTGCAACTGCATTAAATCAAGAGAATTTTGGAATTCTCAACATTCTCATTTAAAATCAATCAATTCTCCAAACATACAAAATTAAAAAAAATACTACAAAAATGGTAGGTATTACATTATTCTCTCCTTAAATAAATTCATCTTTGAATTTATATTAAGCTGCCTCAAATCTAAAATAAATGGGGATATTTATCTTGTATGCTTTGCTCACTTTCCCATGTACACTCTTCCATAGCTTGGTTTCTCCACAAAACCTTAACTATGGGTATCTCCTTGTTCCTTAGCTTCTTAACCATTCGATCTTCAATAGAAATTGGAATCTCTTCACATGACAAATCCGGTTGAAGATCTACTTCTGGCACTTTTAACACATGGGAAGGATCGACTACATACTTCCGAAGCATCGATACATGGAATACCGGATGCACCTTATCCATGCTAGGAGGCAATGCCAACTTATAAGAAACCTCCCCAACTTTGCTCAAGATCTCAAAAGGTCCAATAAATCTTGGAGACAATTTGCCTCTCTTGCCAAACCGTAGAACTCCTTTCATTGGAGAGACCTTTAGAAACATAAGATATCCAATGGAAAACTGAAGATCCTTTCTCTTCGGATCGGCATAACTCTTTTGGCAACTGAAAGCTATCTTCAATCTTTCTCGAATCAATGGAACCTTCTTGGAAGTATACCTTATCAATTTCGGTCCTTCAATGTGCTTTTCTCCAACTTCATCCCAACACAATGGAGATCTACACTTTCTTCCATACAAGGCTTCATAAGGAGACATTTGAATTGTGGAGTGATAGCTGTTGTTGTAGGCAAATTCAATCAATGGTAAGTGAGCATCCCAAGCTCCTCCAAAGTCTAGAATGCACATCCTTAGCATGTCTTCTAAAGTTTGGATAGTTCTCTCTGATTGCCCATTTGTTTGCAGATGGAAAGCCGTGCTGAAATCAAGCTGAGTACCCAAATACTCTTGCAATTTTTGCCAAAATCTTGAGGTAAACTGAGTACCTCTATCTGATATGATTGAAGCTGGTACTCCATGAAGCTTAACAATCTCATCCACATAAATCTGGGCATACTGAGAAACTCCATAGGTAGTCTTGACTGGTAGGAAATGGGCCGACTTGGTCAATCTATCCACAATGACCCATATCAAGTCATAGCCTCTTGAAGTTCTTGGCAACCCGACCACGAAATCCATGGTCACTCTCTCCCATTTTCATTCTGGCAATAGCAACTCTTGGAGTAACCCAGATGGTTTCTGATGCTCAAACTTGACTTCCTGACAAGTTAAATACTTGGCTACATATTCAGCAACATCTCTCTTCATTCCACTCCACCAATATGAATTCTTGATGTCGTGATACATCTTTGTTGCACCTGGATGCATATTATACTTAGCATGATGTGCTTCCTTAAGAATCATATCTCTTAACCCATCAACTGCTGGAACACATAGCCTACTACCATGCCTTAACAAGCCATCTGTCACATGAAATTTTGAAGCTTTTTTTGATCCCACTTTATTTTTTTATCTTTACCAACTGAAGGTCTCTATCTTGAGCTTCTCTAATTTGATCAATGAGAAGTGGCTTGACTTGAAAATTTGCCAAAAGCACTCCCTACTCTGACAATTCCCAACTGATTCTCATATCATGCAATCCTTGCACTTCCCTCACTAAATACCTTCTACTCGCTTGAATGTGGGATAAGCTCCCCAAGGACTTCCTGCTTAGCGTATCTGCTACAACATTGGCCTTTCCTGGATGATATAAGATTTCACAGTCATAATCCTTAAGCAATTCAACCCATCTTCTTTGCCTAAGGTTAAGATCTTTCTGCTGAAATATGTACTTCAAACTCTTATGATATGTGAAAATCTCACACTTTTCACCATACAAGTAGTATCTCCAGATCTTCAATGCAAACACTACAGCAGCCATCTCAAGATCGTGAGTTGGATAGTTCATCTCATGCTTCCTCAACTACCTCAAAGCATAAGCTATCACCCTTCCAAGCTGCATAAGCACACATCCAAGCCCCACTCACGATGCATCGCAATACACCACATATCCTCCTTCACCCGACGGCAAAGCTAAAACAGGTGCCGTGGTTAGACAAGTCTTCAACTTCTGGAAGCTCCCTTCACATGCATTTGACCATAGAAATTTAACTTGCTTCTGAGTAAGCTTGCTCAAAGGAGCTGCAATCTTGGACAAATCTTGGACAAATCTCCTACAATAGCTTGCCAAACCCAAGAAACTTCTGACTTCTGAAATATTCGTGGGTCTAGGACAACTAAGAATTGCATCAATCTTCTTAGGATCAACTCTAATCCCTTTTTTGCTCAAAATATGCCCCAGAAAGCCTACATGCTCAAGCCATAATTCACACTTCGAGAGCTTAGCGAACAGCTGATGCTCCCTCAAAATCTGCAACACAACTCTAAGGTGTTCTTCATGCTCTTCTTTACTCTTAGAATACACAAGAATGTCATCAATAAACACAATGACAAACTTGTCCAAGAATAGCCTGAACACCCTATTAATCAAATCCATGAATGCAGCCGGTGCATTAGTCAACCCAAATGGTAACACTAAGAACTCATAGTGTCCATATCTGGTTCGGAATGCCGTCTTCGATACATCTTCATTCCGAATTCTCAATTTATGGTACTCCGACCTCAAATCTATCTTGATCAGTTACTTGAGAAGTGATTTCCATATCTTCATTAAATTTGAAATCCATGAATTTGTCAATTAGGTGAGTTTTTGACAATTCTTCCTCCTTTCTAAATTGAGCATCTAAATTATCCCAGATTTCTTTAGCAATGTTATATTTGCTAAAAACTTCTGTCAACTGATCAGATAGACAATTCAATAAATAGTCTTTACAGAAGTCATCGTCCTTATTCCATTGAGATTCATCAACATCCTCCATTGTATCAGCAAAAGTACTCAAAACAGTGTAGAATATATTTTCATATTTCAGTCCAAATTGAGTCTTTCGCTTCCAGGAATTAAATTCAGATTCACTAAAGGTTTTCAATTTGACCATCTCAATCGGAATATGTTTATCCATTCTTCTATATATTTAAATAGACAATTAAATAGTAAAAATTATATAGAAGAAAAGTTGGAACAAGTGCACCTGAATCGGACCAATTGAATCGAACCAATAATTGAATCGAACCAATGATTTGAATCAAATCAGAAATTGAATTGATCCGTTGATTGAATCAAATCGATAATTAAATCGAATTAGCAATTGACTCGAACCAGTTTCAAATCAAACAAATGATTTGAACCGAATCAATGATTGAATCGAACCAACAATCGAATCGAACCAATTTCAAATCTTCTGCTGGGCTCCGATCTCTTCTTTCTCAGTTCCAAACTAGTTTCTCTGATTGTTGTCTTCACCAGTGCTTCTACTGCTACCACGCAACAATTTCATAGTCCACAAACCATGCACCAAAATCCTTAACTATTTAGGAAAAACAAGCTTTAATACAAAAGCTATTATAGCAAAAATTTTCCTGCCTTAGGAAATAGCACAAAGCTTTAACGCAAGAGCTATTATAACAGAAATTGTCTCTACATATGGAGTGGATTTTTTTTATTTTTTTATTTAAATCAAACTAGAACTTGAATCAAGAATAAGAATAAGAAATCTTGAATTCAAAAATTAGAAAACTTAATGCTTTAAGATTGTTAGGGTTTTAAGTCAAGGAATATGCGATTACTTGAAACATTACATCCTAGATATCTAGTTTGGAATACCTAGTATGTTGCCCCCAGCTAGCATATATATAGGTTTACACTAGGATTAAACCAATTAATGGGCTCTTGCCCATTAGGCCCACTACAAAGGTCCATTATCTATTAGGACTTATATTAGAACATATATTAGAGTTATTTAATATACCCAACATATAAGTTTTAAGCCTGTATTTTTGATACGTTCAGCTTGATTTCAATTTTTTTCGACTTATATATTCTTATAGCAACGCACACCTAACATAAGTTTTCTATAAACTAGTAAAGTAGTTTAATTTATATATAAAATATTAAATTTAAATGATTTAAATATAAATTGATTGATCAATTTGTTACTAATAGAATATAAATTAGTCAATTAGTTAAATTTGTATATGAAATATTAAATTTAAGTCATTTTAAAATAACTTAATTGATCAATATATTACTAATAAAATAAAAATTAGTTAATTAGTTAAATTTATATGTGCAACATCAAATTTTTAAATATAAATTAATTAATCAAATATATTATTAATTAGATACAAAATAATCAATTAATTAAATTGAATTTTACTTAAATATGCATTAAAATAACAAATTTATTAAATTAATCCCATTTTTTATTTAATTGCCGATTACTTGAGCCCATTATTATAATTTAAAATATGAGTCCCACAATTACCTTTTTAATTTATTGTCACGTCCCAAAATTAGAACATGACAGTTTTAGGGTGTGGGACCTACCAACATAACCAACACCTGTAGAATCCTTACTATCAACTTATCAACAACCAGTTTTCATAATTCATTCTCATATCAACTCCAGCAAATATTTTCATATTTCAAACCATCATTAAATATTTAACTATATAATCCATAATATACTAATTAATTTACGTTATTTATCTATATAAGATACACAATAATAACTAACTAGTCTAATTAATCATAGAGCTTATAACATATAATAAAAGAGTTATGTTCAAAGATATTTACATAATAAGGAAATCTGGTTCATTTGAAAAAGAATGAAACCTCAGAACAATTACTATTTACTTCTGACTTGAAAAATGTCAAATCACTAAAGAAGTGAGTTTTACAACTCAGTGAGCTATAAATATATTATTATGCAATAATGTTAGGTAAAAATAGGATAATTCACCAAATGTTCAAATTAGAGGTAATGATAACAAAGGTAAAAGCAATGAAATTAAAGTCACAAAATCAAATAATAGGTATTATGGAAAAATAAAACATAACAAATATAAGGTCTCATACTCGTATAAATATCATTAACTACATTTTTAATAATTTAAACTCATAAAATGACATATGATTGATAAAATCTTATGGCTAGGATTTAACCCTTCCTAACTAGGGTACACAATTAATTCAATGTGCATATTATCGATGGTATTTATCCACTACTCCATCGAAAGGTAGTTATGTCATGTCATAAGGTATAGCTACAATGAAGTTTTAAAACATAATTAAACTCACATAAGGTATCAATAATTCATGAAAAATTATAGCAAATCAATCAATAATTCAACGAACACACTAGGTCATTATAAAGGTTTATAATATCAATATAATAATAATCAAGTATGAGATTTCACATGAAATTTGATCAATGTCAATTAGTTAAGATAGATTTAAGTTCCATTGAAATTCAAGTGTCAAATGATAAGGAACTTAAGGTCAAACACTTGGTGGATTGAAAATTGGTTTCATTGAGACATTTTTACAAATACATTGTAGGCATAATCTTAACAAGTAATGGGTAGGTTTTGGGGTAACTTTGCCTACACCATATGATAATCTTTAAGAACACAACTTAGTTTAGGTATTCAAGAATCAAGCTCATTCAAAATTCAAATGAAATAGGCTAATTATTCACAAAATTCATGACAAAAATTCAAAGAAAGGGACTATATGGCATTCAACCACTTCTAAGGTTTTAGGAAAAATTTCCAAAAATTCATATAATGTTAAATTCATGCATAATAATATAATTATAACTTTGCTATTTGAAGCAAAAATACCTTAAAAGCTTCAAAATTCACCCAAAGTCAATTTGTCCTTCATCCACCTTTCCTTCACCACTTTCAAATTCTTTTGATTCTTCAATATTCAATTCACATAATTTAGACTTAATTTAGCATGAATATATATAATTTAGACTTATTTTGAATTAAACTCAACTCTTTGAATTTTTAAATTTTGACATAAATCCTAACCTGATTAGTTTTCTATCTATCAACATCTTTATATTTTTATTTTCATATATGTTCATCAATTATTATCAAACTACTCATTTCTATTGAAAATAAATAAAAAAGAAATGAATTACCTCAAAGTCTTCAATTTCTTCAACTTAGCTCCCTTGAAACTTATAGTTTTTTCTTAGATTTTTGGTGAGAATTCTTATAATTTTTAGGTGTTTAAGCTAATTTAAGATATAAAATTAATTAGGTTTACGTTTAGAGAAATTTAGATGGAAAAAATTTGGAAGAAGAAAAAGAAAATGGAGGTGGGAGGGATAACAAAGTGGTTCGGCCACCAAGGAGAAAGGAGAAGATATTTTAGACCAAAAATAGAATTATCTAGAATTATTTGGATATTTTAAATTTTTAATATTTATAATTTAGCCCCTCAATTTTCTTTATTTATAAATTGGTCCCATAAGTTTTAATATTTATACTTTGATCTCAAAATTCATTTTAGGTACTACTAATTTTTATAAATTATTTGTCATATAAATTTTAAGTCTCATAATTAATTTGATGAAATTCTAAGTTTAATTATATAATTTAGGTATAAAATTTGAATTTTAGGTACTAATTTATTATTTTACTTTTAACTGTCTATTTTGGATACTAAATTATTATTCTACATCTAATTATTTAATTAAAAACTATAAAGTCAATTATATTAATTATGAGGTCTTATTTGTAATTATAAAAAATTCAGGATGTTACACTTTACCCTTTCAATAAAATTTCTCCTCGAATTTTAACTAAACATATTTTATTCGTAAAACAACTGAAAATATCTAATCTGCATATCGTGTTCATTTTCTCACATATATTCTTCTATCAAATGATTCTTCCATGAGATTTTAATTATTGATATTGTCTTATTTCGAAGTTATTTAACTCATCGATTCATTATTTTGATTGGTGTTTCTTTATAAGTTAAGTTTTCATTTATTTCGATTGACTGCAATTAAAGCACATGTGATGGATCTATAACATATTTGCAAAATATATATATATATATATATATATATATATATATATGTGTGTGTGTGTGTGAAACACTAGATGCACATTATTGAATTAGGTGGCATAATTTTAAAAAAATTCTCTCGTTGTTTTAGGATTAAATATATATATATATATAAGTTTTTAAGCGTGAAGATAAGAATTGTGTGTATCATTAGTTGCCATACCATCTAATTTAACAAATTAAACTCAATTGGTTTAAAATTAGTTAAACTCTAACATGATAATTTAATTAATTAATGAGTAATTCAATTGATTGTTGAAGTAAATTGTTTTTTATGTATAATAATACAATATTAATTAAACATGTGTGTTTGTATTTATAATTTCTTAAGATATTATCTTAACTTTTTAATTTGATTATTTTGAATTTTTTATTTAAATTAAATTATAAATTGATGAACGTAAAGTCTAATAATTAATTTATTTTTGCAATATGTTTTTTTAAATAAAAAATTATATAATATTAATTAGATATGTTTAGTCATATATATATATATATAGTAAAAAGATAAAAAACAATAAATTATATTCTAGTATAATTTAATAATTGTGCAACAGTGGGTAAGGAATTATTGACACAGGAGTAATATGGATGATAATTTTATCCTTGAATATCTTTTTCACTTTGATTTAGACCTATTTAATAAATAAGACGGGATAAATTTTTAATTTTAATTTGAATTAAATTCAAAATGAATTCGAATAATGATATAATTGATTTCGAATTTGATATATATATATATATATATATATATATATTATTTGGCATTATCTTGTCACTCATTTTCCTAACTTTTTTTTTTTTAAATTGCTTTCTGCTTTCTATGAAATAATTTTTTTACACCTATATATACGTGGCTACGCAGCCTGGTTTTTTCTAGGTACATCGTTCTTTAAAAATAAATAAATAAATAAAATTATAACATTATTAAGAAAGTTTTAAAACGTATTATTCACATTTAATATATAAATTTTAAAATTGTATTATAAGTGTTTAATAATTATTAATTATAAATTATTAATCATAATGCTTGTGATTAATATAAAACAACTAATTAACTAATGGTAAATAATAAACAATAACTATTAAGTATTAACCCAAGTTTGTTCTGGTAATTTGTTGAATAAGGCACTAATTATGCTGTTTGTTTCATCCAATTTCGAGCAAAAACTTTTTCTAGTAAAAATTCGAGTCCATATCTTGTCTTTCTGGACACATTGGTTGTGGTAAATTTCATCTTTTTTTTTTTTATTTGATAAATTAGTTTATGTTACCAACGATCTCATCATTGCATTATAATTATGAGGTGAGATTACGACAATTTCACTGTGATATGCCTTCAATATGTGAAACTGATATTATACAGGGGTGCTGATGATCAATTAATTTAACAAAAATTGGTTTAAAATTAATTTTTCGAATTTTTTAATACATATATTTATTGAAAATAAAAAATTTAAATAATATTAAATAAATAAATTTAAAAATAAAATATGATTAATAAAAAAATTTAATGAGTGATAATATTTTTTTTAAAATCCTTAGTTTATCATAGTAAGTTTGTTTTGCTTCACATAAATATTGGCAAGATGGTGGTGTGACGAACAAAAATATGCATTTTTCTTGTCCTTATCAAATATATATATATATATATATACACACACGCGCGAGGGTGTTTAAATAAGAATTAACGTTTTATTAAAATAGTTAATTTTATTAAAAACGAATTTTAATCATAAAACTCCTCCCTCAATTTTTAAAATTTACGTTAAATATTAAAAATAATTTAATTTTTTTTTTATCTAAACATTTTAAAAACTACAAAACTTCTTAACTTCCTCCTAAAACACAACTTATAACATTTAACTTCATATCTAAACACCCTCTATATAACAGATATGTTTAGATTATTATTAATAATTAGTAATTAGATTATTTTTTTAATGAATTTTTCATATAATATATATTTTTTGAAAGAGAGATTAAAAAAATAAAACAAATAAAATAAAAATAAAAATCAGGCCCTCCTGAATCCATTCTTTTTCCTCGAGTTGCCCAACATCTTACGAAAAAATTGCAGCCGCGTCGATACCCAAGTTCCGATATCGGTGTACTGCTAGCGAAATACACTTGTTTTTACACTGCAACGTTTACTACAACTCGATCTCATCTTCTCTACACCATCTGGAAAATGTACAATAAGATTTTTTTTTTCCTCTTTTTGATTTTTTTTGTATAGAACTCTGTTTGGTTGCTTAGAAAATGCTGGAAATCAAATGAAAATCGCAAATTTTTAATCTAAAATTACTTTTCCTTAGCTTCACTAGATTTTAAGATTTTTGTAGATTATGATTGAATTTGAATTGAAACTTCACACGCAAATTTGGTTCTGTAATTCCATCAAAATGTTCATGGTTATATATTTGTCCATTCTGCAGGGTGATTTTAAGGCCATTCACTAGGAATATACTGAGATTGAGTTGAGGCAAAAGAAAAGGGAAATAAAAATGAGAAGAAACTGTAGAATTTGGTGGCCGAAGTACCTTGCTTCTAGTGAACCTTCTTCCACTAATTTCTTGTTTGGTTGGTTCATTTCTTGCTCTTCAGATTCTATTGATGTTGTGGTAGCTTTCAGTTGCGATGAGGTCTCGCTTTCCCACTGCCAATTTGGTCTCCAGGTTTGAGTTCCAACTTGAAGTCACTTATTTTTGTTATAGTTATCATTACTGATTACATATGAATCTTGTTGGTCCTCCTGCCTGGTCCTTAATCCTTCCCATTTGCATGTTTTAGCTATGTCTCCTGTGGCTGTGGTTGCACCGAAATGACTTTTTGTGCAAAGCTAGAACTGTGGCAGACTCATATGAACTGAATTTGCTTCTTCTGGTTTCATTTCATAACAATTTTTATATCAGTTTTGATGTTTCCGAATTGAAAATTTTCAATAAAGAAGTTAGTGGGGAAACTGGTTTCTTGGAATTGCTGGAGTGATTCCATGGGAGTTGAGGTGCAACTTAATGCTATTTTGAAATGTGGGACTATATCAAGATTAGGTTTAATCATGGGATTTGTCTTTGATCTCATTCTGCTGTGTTTTCTCACTATTCTCTGGGCTGCTGTTTATTGAGTTGCTACTAACTTATGATTTTTTTTCTCATGTTTACTTTTTTTTTTAATGTGTGTTTTCGGATGGTTACTAACTCTGCAATGAGGTTATTTATGAGGAAAGATAAGCCTCAATGAAGTTTTTACCAATTTTGCTGTAGTTGTTCAACTTAGAGCTCCATGTTGTGTATTTATTGGAATTTAAATTGGGTATTTGAAAATATTTGATTTGGTGAGTAGGTCTAATGGTTTTGGTTGTCTTTAAGCAGGAAATCCTCTGTGATACAAATGGGAACATGCCTGTATTTCTACAGGATAAATCAATGTTTTCTCTGCTAGGTCAGAGTGCTGGATATCACCATGATACTGGAAAAATATCTAGGTTCGGAATGGGAGAAGATAATTGGAGAAAGTCCTTCACCAATGGCATTTTTTCAGTGACAAACAGGCTGGGTATATTTGGAGAAAATGTTAGAGGAAAGACCTGTGGGTGCTATGAACTTGATGGATTAATTGAACAAAATTGGGAAGGTTCAGCTGAAAGCAACCAATGGATCCAGCTAGTGTATGATTCTCATGAACAACATGGTAGAGATGTTTACTGCCTTCCTAAATTGCATCATATTCACTGGAATGGACAAATAGCATCTCAAATTGATGTCCACGTATGTAAGTCATAATTACCTATCTTGCATGATTCCATTTCATTCATATTTGTTTGTAATATTTAATCTTATGTCATTTCGTGATGTTAACCAAATGTAGGTAATTGTTTATGAAACTCCTATGTATGGCATGCACCACTTCTCACTGAATTCTTGGACTCCTTCTGAGGAAGTGAAAGCCCCTCTCAAGAAACCCAAGTGGGTTGATGAACTTGACAGGAACCAGCCTCTGTTTGACTTGGTAATGTGGTTCCTTAGATTCTTTTGTGCGATCAGACTATGTGCCTACTTTTTAACTTGCCTTTTGATATTTTGTTGCACAGGATACAGTTGTTTTGGCAATCAACAGTGCTGCTGCTGCTAAAATAGTTGTTGAGAAATATATGGACTCTAAGACATCTATTGCTAGTTTTTCCTTCTTCCACACGTATTATTGACTAAACTTAGTTAGTTACTCTTTCCTCTCCTTATTTGCAATTTTTTACGTCCTTGCTTGTGGCTTTTCAGGTGTCTTGCCCTCATGTGGCACGTACTGGCCATTTCTATGGCATCAATTTCCACTCTATTCTATGTTACTCTTCAGCTATTCTATATAGCTTCAAGTTTTGGATCGAAAACACAGATATATATTGCATCAGCAAGGATATTCTACACTACATGGACAAATATCAGAATCCGCTGTTGTCAGATCTTATATTGGCCCATTTTTCTTCAAGACAATGGCCTTAGGTGACTTGAGAATTCTTATTCACATATGAAGTTTCAAATTCCATCTTAACAAGGTTTACATTTTGCTGAAATTGGAATATTCTAATATATGTTTGGTTTATAATCACTTTAAATTGTTAACCTGGAATTTTAATAAATTATTTTATTTCTTAGTGAGAAAAACAAATGAAGAAAATTTTGGATTTTCCTGTTTCCATCATTTCAAACCTACAGTTCAAAGCTTGATTTCATCCACTGATTATCCACATCCATGAGGGGGTTAGATAGAAACTTAATCAATTGAAGCTTTTTGTCATTTTCCTTTGCACGCCTGGGGATATTATTTATGCTCCTCCTTAAGTTTTCTCAGAGGGTACACTAATTTCTTCCTTATCATTCTTATATTATTAATTTCTAAATTTCATTTCAGGTCGCAATCATGTGTGGAATATGCAGAGAAAGCTGCATTACTTAGGCATTCTATGTGGTCAAGTTTAGCTGCTGATCTTCTTTTGGGAAACTTGATTGGCTTTTCGCTGTTATTTAATGCAGAACCTACTTGCTTATGGGTTTCAACCTTTGCCAATGACATTACAAATGAATTGTTGCGTTCGGGTTGTGTGTGGTTGATGGGAGTACCGGCAGGTTTCAAGTTGAATACAGAGCTGGCAGGAGTTTTTGGCATGATTTCTCTTAATACAATTCAAATTTGGTCTACCCTCTGGATCTTTATTAGTTACTTTTTCATTTATTTCATGAAAGCACTTGCTCTATTGGGAATTCTTCTGGGGGCAACTATTCCTGCTGCTTTGATCATAGACATGGTTTCCTTTGCAACTTTACATTTGTCAGCTCTTCACTGGGCAATCTCGCTCTTGTATTCGCTGCAGATTCAAGCACTAGCTGCTCTGTGGCGTCTTTTCAGGTAAGCCTTGACCAATTTTTTCTGTGTTTGGGAGCAAGGCTTGTGGAGGTTCTAGGGGACAGGAGGAAGGTGTGTACATGTGTGTGTACTGGAGCAAGTAAGGAGAATTGGCTACATGAATAAGCTGTAATGTGATTAGTTATATTGGCTCAAGGTCCTTGAATTTAGATAGTGATTATATAAATCTTGGTTGATTTCTTTACTAGGGATTGGATGAGTAGGATGCATTTCATTGCTATTATTGGTGGCCTTTATATTATTTATTTATTTTTGTGAGTTGTTGTCTAATAAAATATTAAAATGGTCTATATCCAATGGGTTGGGATTACTGTGTTATAGCTAGCATAGAGTCGGCTGAATTGGTGATTTGAAAGTAGTATTTTAAGTTCTTAAAGATTCCAATCAACAGTTGTAAACTAAAACAAACTCTATTTAACTTGGACTTTGTTATGTAATTTGAGTGCTTCCCTTGTTATTACGGGTTTTTATGGTCACATTAAGTTAATTTGTGGTCATTCTTTTAAATGAAATTAATTTCCTTAATTCCAGGATTCAAATTCACAAATTTTTTCAAATGTTATTCCTTCTGCTTAAGATGAGTCATGTGTGGTTGTGTGAGCCTTTGTTATGTATCTGATGTTAAGTTATTGGCTATGTTTGTATCTTGACCAAAGTTTATGGTGTTCAAGGTGAATCTGGTCCATCTGTTTCTTTGCCACATGATTTGGAACAAACCACGCTACCTAATCTATCTGCAGTTGAAGTCAACTGTTGTGCTCATCAGGGATAATGTAATTTGAGTAGTTGAAATTGAGTGCAGTCTAGAGAGCACTGGTTGCTTGTATGGCCACAGCCCTTGTTTAAACTGAATGTAGTGAAAGAAGCCCTTGTTTAAACTGAATATAGTGAAAGAATGTTTTTGATAAATGTTTATGATATTTGAGATTTCGAAGAAGAGTCCTTGATTCTCTTATAGTACAAGAGGATCATGGTTTTAATTATTAAAAAAATAGAATTTTATTCTTTGGGTATTGGTGATATTACGTGATGAAGTCACCTGGTTGTTATCCAATGTTTTCTGGAAGAGAGGACCTAGAGCACATAACTCTTATTTGCTTACTTTCGGTTAGATGGTGGGTTTTATGTGATGTAATAAGGAAAATTTCATTTTAAATTATTATAGTTGTGTTATTTCTTTAGTTCAAGTTGCTCACAGAGTTGTTGAACTATTGACAGGGGTCGAAAGCAGAATCCTCTTCGTCAGAGATTAGATAGTTATGACTACACTGTGAAACAACACATAGTTGGATCTCTTCTGTTTACACCTCTTTTACTTTTGTTACCAACAACTTCTGTTTTCTATATTTTCTTCACCATCTTGAACACAGCCATCACCTTTATATGTGTACTGATTGAAGTTACTATATCAATGATCCATGGTACACCTTATGTCAAAATTTTCATTTGGTTGGTGAGACGGAGAAGATTTCCCTCTGGGATCTGGTTTGAAGTTGTATCTTGTCATAGTGGTCCTCTGGAGTTTGTACATCTTGAAGAAGTCAGTTCATCATCTGAGAATTCACAACAAAAGAAGAATGCTGGCATAGACAGATCTAGCAATCTCATTTCGCTTCTCCATAGTAACTTCTTGAGCATAAGTGAGGCCTCAAGCTATTTTCAATTCAGTGCATTTCAATGGTGTAAAAATATGTCTGGGGATTTTCCTTAGTTGGCTGGGAGGAGTGAATAACCAAAGCCATATAAGTCTGAGCTAAATATGGGGACATTTAGTCATTCTATTGAACAAGGCACCAGTCTCTTTTCAGTTGGTAATTTGTTATCCTGCATGAGTTGTCTAATGTCTGGAACTAAGCTCTGAGAAAATTCAGTAATCTGCATCTAAAAATAAACCTGAGTTATGAATCATCATGTTTTGGCATGACTTTTGTCCTGTGTGTTTAACAGAAGATTTGATCAATGTTTCCTGGAGAGACACATGACTATATAAATGGGTAGCTATATATTTCAATTTCATCAATATCTTCAGTTCATTACTAGGACATAACCATTTCTATTGTTTTTCCCTCGAATATTTCTCCCTGATGAGGGCACCGAATCTTGAAGATTTTGCACATCCCCTTGTGTTTCTTCAGCTTGCCTAACTGATAGATTTTTGTCTTTTTTTTTTTTTTTTTTTTTTTTTTTAATATCAAGCTGCTGATATTTTGTGCAATGGTTTCACTTGATTTTATTACATACATTGCATTTGATTAGAATTGTTACGAATTATGTGAATGCGCAAAAAGAATATCCGGGAATCAATGACATATTTGGTACCTTCTCCCTCTCCTCTCTCTCATGTCTAACAGGACAAGTAGTCTTGCCTCACTACAAGAAGGTTTTCTCTGGGGTTTCCAGTTTTGTCACCACGTCAGCATATGGAGCTCTTACTGGTAAAAGGTGAGTTGCCTTTTTGCACATTGCTTGTATTTGTCATTCTGTATATCTGCTAAGACTTTTTATGTTTAATGCTCTCTCTGATATGCACATTAAACCATTACTTTTTCTCAGAACTTCATCCACTTTGGGAACTGGCCTGCCTTTGAAAATACCATGGATGTTTATTCCAGGCAGAGAGTATTGGTGGCTCTGCTACAATTCAATTCTTGCATGCATGAGAGAACGTTACAGTCCCTTGTGCCAATGATTTAAACCTGTACAACTCCTTGCTTCTGAAAAGGTTTGCATGATATGTACCTCCACAGATGAGTTTTGCTGAAGTGTTATTAGGCATGACTGATATTTTCAGGCTGGTAATGATCATCTTGGCAAGTCTATTTGTTTGTTTTCGGTTCCAGCCAAAATGATCTAGTAAGCAAAAACCAAATGGAGAACCCCTCATTTGATCTTGCCTTCATGCTGAATCACTTTACCAGTCCGTTTCAGTCCAAAATGTTTGTTTTGGCTGAAATTTGGTTTTCAAGCTGGAAGAAATAAGAAGTTATATGGTGTTTCGAAAATTTCTACAGGAAGAAAATTACAGTAGCTGGAGTTCTTAATGCTTTCAGAATTTGTTGACCTAATTTGTGTGCATATGCCTATGATCCAGTATAACTTGCCAGGCTTTCCCCTTTAATAGCTGCAAATTGCTGATTATTGTTTTACTACTTTCTGCATCCATTGGTGTGTATATGTTGAGTGCAAGTTCTTTTTGTCCGTGAAGCCTGACTTCAAAATCGGTTAACCCAGAGTTTATGTAGATTACTTTGTTTTTTCCAGTACAGTTTGAAATGAAATACTGAAACGTTACATCATCAGTAAATTTCATGTTAATGAGGTGCTTGTCTTCTTGACAGTATATCACTAGTGAAACTAAGAATATATCTGAATGTGTATGGGATTTCTTTTTCTCAAAAAAGGAAAAGAGGGTGAGATGTATTTGAGCAGAATATTTTATCCTGCTGTGTCCTGTGGATTCTTGTCTTATGACCCAATTTGGGAGGTCAGACCTAAAATTTTGCTAATGAATCTGTTACTTGAATTGCTATTCTACTAAAACAGACATCTCAAGTTACTACGACCCTTCAATTGAGTCTATATTCATTCACTATATTGTCTGTCTGACTTTATTGCAACAAGTTCAGCAATTAATTTTTTTGGAACAAGTGCAGTACAACATCCGGGGTTAATTTCATTCATAGTCTTTCAACTTATGACTAAAGTACTTTATGATTTTTTAATTTTCAATTTATGACTAAAGTACTTTATGGTTCTTTAATTTTATTTTGTAACGGTAAAGTTTCTGAAATTTAATTTTCAAAATATAAAAGTCTCTTTTCAGAAATAAACTAACATTTAATTATATACTTTAATTTTCAAAATATAAAAGTTCCTTTTCAGAAATAAATTAACATTTAATTATATTTTGGTCCCTGATTTTTAAAATGTTGTTCATATAGGTTTAAAATTTATTTAATTTGCTAGTTTATGGATGAAATTTTTGGAGGGAATTCCTTAATCCCTGTAAGAGTGTATAACAGTATAAAACACTTTTCGATTACAGAAATAAAAGAGCATCCACTGATACAGTGAAAATATTCTTGGATTTGTAAAAGAATTAAGCATAGGGACGAATTAATTAGAATTGATTCTATTTATAGAAATTCTCTCTTAGAAAATAAAATAGCCCATGAATATTATAGAGTAGCAGATATAATTGAATTTCTAGAAGAGCAGTATCCGGTTTTTAATCAATTAGTCATTTTAGATTAAAATACTCCTCTGGTAACCTCTAGAACTTTAAGTTGGAGTGATAATCTAAAAAGAGATTATTTAATTTGAAAAAAATTGCACTTCAGAAAAATTAATTTTTTTCTTGCTCTTTGGGAAAATTCTCCTGGTCTAGACAATTAGGTAATATTTTTAGAAAATAAAGAAAAAATTGAAAATACACCCAGTAGTTCTAGATAAAAATGGAAAAATTAGATAGAGAAGAAAGTGTCAGCTCGAATCTTTCAGGATTGACTTCATTTCAAAATATTCATAATGAAGTGAGCCTTCTCCTTGAGCAGTTGCATGCAAAAGGAAATATAGACAATTCACCAGAACAAAGAAATACTTTAGCAAAAGAAGTAGGAAAATTGGTGAATGATAGGCTTGATGCAATTGAGCGAGAAAGAGTTTTGAAAAAATCTCTTTCTAAAAAAGAGATTTTGTAATTAAGGAAAGACAAAATAGTTCCTTATATTGCTGACCCTGACATTAGAGCTGCAAATCAAGAAAGTAGCAAAGCAGCTGAAGACCTTAGAAAATCTCTAGGTCTGGTAGAAGAAACTCCTTTGCATTTAAATGATAGAACATTTAATGAGCTTCTTACTACGAATAGGGCAGAATATAAACCAAATTATCCCCATAGAATAAAACTAGAATTTCAGCCTAGGGATAATCCACTTAGGCCCGTAATTATCACAACAGCTTTTCTAAATTTAGATTGTGAAAAACATGCTTATGAAAGAATAGATGAGTGGATTACCATGATCAGATTCACAACCAGAGCAGATAGCTACTCAACTGAGGCCACCTACTAACTTTGCAAAGCCACCATGGTTGGCAATGCTCAGAAATTTTGGGATCAGCTAGTAGTTCAAACCTCTATTAGAGATGAAATTAGGAAAGCAGTTCTAGTAGATGAGATTCTAGCTATCATCGTAGATGCCTTGAAAAGAGAGTTTTGTGGTTTCTCAATATCAACTGAGTCATTAGAAAGAGAACAGTCCTTAATGGCATTGATGAAACTACAGATATGTGACATTTGTTATTTTGATAACTATGCATGTGAATTTCAAAAATATTATTATAATCTTGATCTTAATGCTCAAAATTACATGTCAACATTATTTTTTGCTAAGCTCCCAGAACTATGGCCAGAGGTAGCAAAAAATGCCTATCAACTCCTCCTAAATGAAGAAAAAGTGGTTGATGGATTAAGAGGTAAAATACAGGTAGTTAGGTATGCCTTGAGAAAGGCATGTACTGAACTTCAAGTAAGACAAGATGCAAAACGTCTTCCTTATTTGAACAAAAGTTGTTGCTCTCAGATTGAATATATTCCTGGTAGGTACGGGTGTACTACAACAAATGAAAAGGGGATAGGAAAGAAATCTGAAGCAGGATGTTCTTCTTGTGATACAAAAAAGAGAAAATTTAAAGGATATAGAAAAAGAAGGATATCGAAAAATGATAGAAACAATAAAAAGAGGTTAAATAAACCTTCTAGGTTTATTAGAAGGAAAACCAACATTAAAGATAAAAACATGATAGAAACCTTTAAGAAAAAATATGGTAGAGCCCCTAAGTGCCCGCAAGGGAAACCTCTTAGCAGTTGTTCTTGTTATTAGATTTGTGGTTCAAAAGATCACAAAGCAAATGTATGTCCATAAAAGAACAAGCGAAAATAAAATCTTAGAAGAATTTTCTTCGAAGATGAGAATCTT
>CANXYC012218042.1:0-29759 GCA_948193065.1 Aleurites moluccanus
TGGATCAAAAAACATGAAAGAAAACAACTTCATTTGGTATTGGACAATGGCGACCGAAACTTGAAATGGAGGAAAGAGAAAGTTGAAAGGTGAAATGGCTAAGAATGAGGAAGGGGTGGGAAAAATCCAACTAAAAATCAAGTGTACAATCCTATGCATTGATTCCATGGTAAAATTGTGAAACCTAGCTTACTAACCATTCAATTCTTGATCTTTTCATCCAATGGTTTGATGTAGGTTAGCCTAAAATGATACCATAGGCTAGCATACACCATATAAGTCCATATTTCAAAGGAAAAGACTAAACTACCCCTAGTTCAAATGGAATCCCTATCCGAGCAGCTTTGCCCAGAATTATTTTCTACCGGCTTTAGCTTTCCAATAATAATTCATTTAATCATTAAACCTCTATTTTCATGTCCTGATATTCTCTTTTATCTTCAAATATAAGGTTAATTTCCATAAAAACTCAAGGGGTGTGAAATGACCATTTTGCCCCCAGTTCATCAAAAACTCAATTTTACCCGATTGGTTCCTAACAGCTTTTAAACCCTCTCTATTCATACAAATACATCATATAACATGCATACATGCCAAATTCATACATAAACACATAACAAATCATAACATTTAAATCAAATCAAAAATCCCAAGGTTCCTCTTTCATATTCAGGTTCTAGGTTTAAACTGAGGTGTTACAGAAGAGTGAAGTAGCACCCAAGAAATGACATAAGATAATAGTTATATAGCATAGCTGGCATCAGCTATATCCTGGTCATAAAAAGGATCATTCACCTCTACACAAGCAAGTCATAATCAGAACCTCAAGTCAAAATTGAGAGAAGGAAAAAGCAGAAAATACCTAGGAAGAAGCCAAACTACCAAAAAATGCCCTGACGGTGCAAAAGTCACGCTTGGGCGGTCCCGTCCTATGTTCTCTGTTCCATCTGATACCAGCAGTGAATACATCGAGCCTTAGAACATCCAACATAAGAGCAAATATGGAAAAATACTCATAAACATAGAGCTAAAAAATGACAATGTAATACCCTATAAAAGCTTATCATGTTTTTGTTAATAAAGTTCTCAGTATATGGTTTGAAATTATCAAAATGACTTATGATAATTTTGAAAACTCAGTTATAGTGAAAACGACAAATTTTTTCGAAAAATATCGGTATCGAAATCGCTGCCGCAAAAATAGCAACCCGATCAACGGATGAATTTCTGATTCTAACTAAGAGATAAATGATTATGTGTATGCATGTGTAAATACAGAAAAAAGAAAGATGTGAAAAATGTTTAAGAACACTAATAAAGTAAACAATGGCAAAACTGTAAATAAATAGAACTTTAGGGATATAGTAGAATTTCGACAGCTCTGAAACTATTTTTATTAATAAGTATTAATAAAAATAAGATGTTTAAATATTCATTTTGAAATCCAAATCCCGATGAAATTGTCAGAATAAATTACCGAAGGAAAATGTGGCAAAAGCATAATTTAAGGAAAGTTAAAGGACCAAATGAAAATTTGCCAAATGTAACTTACTATATAAGCCACACTTAGCAAATTTTTACCCATTTCTCTCTTATTCATCCTTAGCCTTTGTTCTTCATTTCCAATTGATTTTTCTTCCATTTTGTTAAGGAAAATTGTTGGAAACTTGATTTAAACTCAAGATTATCCATCCTCCATCCATTTCCATCCATAGGAATCAAGAAAATTTCAAGGAAAATCAACTTTAAGATTTCGACCAAAACTTGAAATTTAGGTAATTTGTTGCTTTGTTTGATTTTATGGTTTAATTAGAGTTATTTGATGTTAGTTATATTGGGTAATTAGTTCAATTGCATCAATTGATGCATATTATATTTTTACCCAATTTTCAAACCCTAAACCTAAGTTGTATGAAGTGATTTTGTGCAAATGGATTAGGATGTGTAAATTGAGTATAGAATAAGTCAATTTGAAGTTAATTGGTGATTAATTGATGGTTGAATTGTTGTAGAAAATTCGATTGAGGAAAATTGCCGATTTTGCCTACTTTGAGGAATTTGAAGAATTTGGTGGCAAAGTAATTTTGCTTGCTGAATTGGAGTTTTAGGTGAGTCTTTTATGCATCAAATTACATGTCTATTGTGTTAGAATGCCAATGGGAATCCATATGTAAAAAGCCCATTTTGGACGAACCTAATTAGGACAAATTTGCCTAGTTTTGTTCTTGTTTTTCCTATGGCTTTTGCATGCCAAATTGATATACTTAATGATGTTTATTGAGTTGTATATAATGCCTATGAAATTGCTTACATTGTATATTATTGTTGATAATTGGGGCAATGTCAATGTTGCACAAAAACCATGCCAAAATGTCTATTGAATATTGCACACAATGTATTCGATAAAATGCCTAACCCAAAAAAAAAAAATCCATAGGCCAACCATTTGAATGCTATCGTCTCCACAGATAATGGCATGCCAATTGCGTCAACTTTTTGTCCATAAATGACTAACTTATGTTTGATCTCATTGTTGGTTGGTAGACCATTGGTCATTGTATAATTGATTGTTATTGATGTCTTATTGACTCTATTGCTCATTGAATTGATTGATGATGAGTTATTGTTATTGGTGATGCCATTATTGTAAAATAGTATCTATTGATGTGTTATTGTTTCTATTGATTCCGAGGTGATTTGACAAAGCTACCGCCCCGACAGGATAGTGAGAATATACGGTTGGCATTGTACATAATGTATTGTTATATTACCCTGAACTAGGAAGGGATGTCCTAGTCATAAGACCTGATCCGTCTTATGTTTATTTATATGAGTGATTTGTGCTTGACATATTTCTATGTGTTTCATGCCTTTATATCCGTCATTTTCCATCTTATCCATGTGATATACATTCCATTGATGTGATTGTTTACTTACAGTCATATTCTATACTTGATTCTGTATTACAGAGATTCTGAATAGATTGATTCATTTATTTCATCTGCCCATTGCTTATTGATATTCCATTACCTATTTTATTGGTCGATGCATATTAGATTCACTGAGTATCATATATACTCACCCTCTCACTGTTTACCCTCTCAAGTGCAGAGTAGGAGGCAGAAATCCCAGCATTTTAACTCTCTGTGGATTCTGCAATTTTATAGCAGTGTAATTATTTTAAACACTGAATATTTTATATGTTCATATCCTAGCTGCTCCATAGATTTTGTACGGTATAATTAGTGTATGAACATATATGTGTGGGAATATTAGAGACTTATTAATGATATAAAATTATGGTAATTACAGAAAGTAACAGAATGAATGACAGAGTTACAAAATAAATAGTGGATATGTGATTAATGATGGGTAAAGATGTTTCCGCTGCAATATTGTTATAGTATGAGATTGTATTGATGTGATTGATGGGTTCTACGGGTGCCGATCACCTCGGCATCTCCCGCACCTTAGGACTGTCACAGCCCGATTTGGGAACGGGTTGTGATAGATAATCAGACAGTCATATATGTAGACAGTTATATAGTCATACAAGCAGACAGTTAGACAATCATACGAGCAGACAGTCATAAAAAGAAATGGGCACAAAATAGAAATGTACGTCCCAAATAAGGAATGTCCCTCCAAAGGAAGTGAGTGCTCCACGGGACAGATTAGTCATCTCCCTGTACATGGTGCTCAGAACAACTCTAGCCTAATCAAATGACTCAACCTGTGACAAATCCAGCAAGCTAGGAAGGATATTGTCACGTCCCAAAATTGAAACATGACGGTCCTAGGATGCAGAAACTGCCAAAGGCGACCGACACCCGTAGAACCCATAACATATCCAAATTTCCTTTTACTGTTACTCAAATAATTTCTTTATGTTTTGTGATTGTAGTACTATTTCATCTCATCATCCATGAAATAAATATAATTAACTTCCATATAAAAATATTATACATCACTTTATACAAACCATTTATATCCAGTTACAAATCCATAGAGCTACTAAAATATTATACAAGACAGAGTTAAATATTTACACTGCTAAAATTATACTATTGGTTCCACATAAAAAGAATAACTAGAACCCGCCTACTATTCCTGACCTGAAAAATATTCAACAATTACAGAATTAGTATAAAATACTCAGTGAATTCAATATACATCATATTACAATAGGGTTGGATAATCAACAAGACAATAAGATAAACAAATATCGAGTAACAGGTTTTGCACACTAGTTAACAAAAGAAGGAGAATTAGGTAGCAACAATAGTAGGTATCCAATAAACAGGTCGTAAGTATACAAATCATATGGAAATGACAGATAATGGGCCTTAACACATATAACAATATATAAATCACTTGTAAATTACATAAGGCACGCCAAGCCTTATGGTTAGGATATTAACCCTTCCCAGCTAGGGTCCATGATATACATTGTGTACAATGCCGACGGTATTCACCCACTACCCCATCGGTAAGGTAGCTCTATCAAATCAACATATAATAAGGCAATGAATCATTATTTTAGGAAATCAATCAATAAGAACTATTAAGAATTAAGGTACTTAATAATATTCAAATGGTTTGCAAATTACTCAATCGGTATCAATAATCAATCATATATAAGCAATGGAAGCTATATTTAGAACAACAATAGGAATGGCATTCAAGTAAAGGTTGGAGAACAAAGTGGTCAATCAAGGTCAATTACGCTGGCGCAATTGGCTAGCCAACATCGCTGGTGACAATGGCATTGGCTTGGTAGGCCTATGAAAAACTCATTGAGGCATTTTGTCGAAGACTTGGTGTGCAACTTTCATAAGGCATTTAGGTTAGGTTTTGGTGGAATTTCAACATTGTCCATATATCAAACAACAAGCTCACAATGTGGACAATTGAATAAGCAAGTCATATCCAACAATTAGCTATACAAATTGAATCAAATTAGGCTTGGAAAACAAAGGATAAACAAGCAAATTTTCAAAGAAATGGAACAAGTATGGTTTGACCAAACTTGGTCATTTCCATGTGGTTTCCATAATTCAAAATAAGGTTATAGACATGTTGTATGATGTATATTAAACTGACCTAAACCTTCCAATTGCCAAAACAAAGCTTGATTCTTCAATTCCTTCAAAGTAAGCAAAATTGGCAATCTTGTTCTTCTTTGGATTTTATGCCAAAACTATCACCAATTTAGCTTCCAATAGATACAATTAAATATAAACTAACTTAATTGTAGATTATGAAAGCTTAAACTAGGGTTTGGCTACAAATATAACCTAATTAGGGTTTGAAATTTGGGATTTCCATCAATTTGTGTGCAATCTAATGCCAAACCCATCTACTTCAACATCTAAAACACCTAATTAACTTAAAAGAATGAAGAAAACATCAAGTACCTTAAGATGGTGGTGTGGCCAAAATCTTCAAATGGAGAATTCTTGATTTTCCTTTGATTCTTTTGGTGAAAAATGAATGGAACTAGGTTAAACAAGGTTGGAATTTTTCTTTGATTTTTCTTGGAAAATTTGTATGAAAATTGATGGAGAAGTGGAGGAAATGGTTCGGCCAAATGATGGAGAAGAAGAAGAAGAAGAAGAAGTTTGGTGGAAAAATGGCTAAGTGTAGTATTTATAGGTGGCAAGTTTTAGAAATTAGGTTTTCCACCCTAAAATTTTTATTATTTCTACTTTTGACCCGAAAGTTTTATGTAACTAATTTTGTCAATTTTGTTCAGTTTTAGATTTCAAAGTGGGGCGTGAATAAGCTTATTTTTAACTGTAATTTAACATTATACAACTTTTGGAGAAAATCTGAATCCTAGACAGGTGGTTTCTCAAAATGCCCCTGAAGTTTCACTTATTTACAATTTTGCCATTCTATTAATTTTTCATCATTCTTAACACTTTTCCATACTTTCTTCATATCATTATTCTTAATCTCTCATTACCCATGAGATTGAGAAAAATAACTTGAAATTAAACATTGTACTAAACTGAATAATTTCTATCAGTGTTATTAATCCGATACTTAATAAAACTGCCTAAAACTACAACTAAATTTTCAGGGTATTACAGATATTCAAATCAACAGTATCCCGACGAGTATAAGCAAAGGTGCAACCTGATAATATCAACATCATGAGGCGAGCAACAGGTTCAGCTATTGGAAACTCTCCACTAAAAGGCTTCATATCTCTCAAATGTGCCTGCAGTCAGGTTCGCGTGATAGTACTCCAAGTACGGGGAGGATCCCACCCTATCAATTTCACCATATCCTTAGGAGAAAAAGAAAACTAGACAATCAGGGAAGGTTTCAAGCAAGCCAGATCTAAATCTCAATGTCATGTCCCAATTTTGTGACACGACGGTCCTAGGATGCAGGAGATGCTAGAGGCGACCGACACCGTAGAACCCAGTATCACATAAAATCATCAATTACTATTAATTTATTAATCAATTACTTAGTTACTATTCATTATGGTATTCTGTAATATGTCTATAATTCTTATTGCAAGTGGCTGTAACAATCATCATCTCATGCCATAACATTAATTATACTCCATATTATGCCATACATACATAAATATAATCTAACTATGCCATTACACAACCCACGGAGCTACTAAAAATATATACATACAAAATACAATGTTTAAATAATTACACTACTAATGATACTGCAGAATTCCTCGGGAAGCAACAGTCGGGAATCTGCTTATTTAATCTACACCTGGAAAGGGGAAAAAATGAAAGGGTGAGTATATAAGATACTCAATGAATCTAATATGCATCGATCATAAACATGAACTGATATATCAATAGAGAATAGGCAGATGAAATAATTATATCAGTCTGATCAAGGAAATCAGAATACAGAATAAAGTAACAGTAGATGACTGTAGAAGCAATGATTAGGTCAATGAAAAATATATCACATGGATAAGAAAGATAAGGGCCATGAAACTCATATCACATGTATAATCATGTATCAATAAACATAAGACTTATCAGGTCTTATGTTTATTGATACATGATAATACATGTGATATGAGTTTCATGGCCCTTATAGCTAGGACTGTTAACCCTTATCAGCTAGGGTATCATTATATAATATGCACATTGCCAATAGTATATACCTACTACCCTGTCGGAGCGGCAACTCTGTCAAATCACATTTGAGCCATAATAGGTATAGAACAAGTCATTAGATACTATTAAACAACAATGGTATCACCAAGTATCAATAACTCAATATCAACCAATTCAAGTTGCAATATAAACAATGGAATAACAATAATAAGTAGATATACAATGGCAATAGGTTTGGCTATTAACAATAGGATGGAACATAGATTGGTCATATATGACCAAAAGGTTGGCATAATTAGCATGTTAATGTCGTTGGCGACATTGGTATTCAAATGGTAGGCCTATGGATGAACAAGTGATAGGTCTATGACAAAATGAACTAGACATTTCATCAAACACTTGGTGTGCAATAAAGAATGGACAAATTGGCTAAGTTATGGTGCAACATTGATATTGCCCATACAATCAACAAAGAGCTTACAATGTAGGCAACACAACAAACATCAATTTGCCAATATTAAACACAACTAAAAGGATCAAAATGCATGGAATTCCAAAGGAAAAACAAAGCAAAAATCAAAGAGTGAATAGTGACAAGGCATTCGGCTAAAATGGGGCATTCAAGGTAAGTTTCCAATCAACAGTCTAACACATTAGACATGTTATTTGATGCATATTAAACTCACCTAGCACTCCAAACAAGCCACCAAAATTGATTTGCCACCAAGTTCCTCAAAGTAGGCAAAAATGACAATCTTCCTCAATTTGATTTTCTACATCAAACTAACCATAAATAATCTATCAATTAGTTTCCAATTAACATATTCTAAACTTAATTAACATAAACTAACACAAAATCAAATAGCCAAATCATACAACTTAGGTTTAGGGTTCCAAATTGGAGAAAAGTCTCTAAATGCATCAATTAATGCAATTAATCACAAAACTCATCTTATTTATCATGTAAAGCATATAAATCAACCATTAAACTAGACAAATCACTTTGTTACATCTAATGGATGATCCACCCAAAATCTACAAGCCAATGGTTCTTGAATTTCTTTGATTTTTTAAGCAAACCAAGGTTGGAAATCAATGAATCAAAGGTGATTTTCAAGTTTTCTTTAGGTTTTCTTAAGAAATTTGCACGAACTTTTAGTGGGAGGAAGCTTTGGTGGTTCGGCCAAGATATGAAAGAAGAAGAAGATAGTCAAAATTTTCCTAAGGCATGCTTATATACTAAGTTAAGAATGGCAAATTGCATTTAAGTCCTTAAACTTTTCATAAATTAAACTTTGACCCCAACTTCTTCTGTAATTTATTCTGACAATTCTGTTGGGATTTAGATTTCAAAGTGGGAATTCAAATAGTTTATTTTTATTTATACTTTATTATAAAAATAGTTTCAGAGTCATTCTAAAACTCAGATAGTTGATTTCCACTATGCCCCTAAAGTTTCACTTATTTACAATTTTGCCATTACTTACTTTTACAGTGTTCCTAAACATTTTTCACCTCTTTCTTTTCACCATAATTACACATAAAATTACATGATTCTTTACCCCTGGTCAGAATTAGAAATTCATCTGTCAACTGGACTGCTATTTTCTCAGCAGTATTTTTAACACCGACATTTTCCGGGACAGTAACTTATTTGCATTCTAACTGTGTCTCAAAAATTATCTTTAGTTATTTCAATGATTCCAAACCAATAATTGATTATATTAACATTCAATTATGGTAGGCTTTTCTATGGTATTACACTCAACCTAATCAACATACACAGATCCATGGGCTTTATTTTTTCATTTTTCTTTATTTTTTACCTTTTTTATTTGCCTTATATTTTTTTTATTTTTTTATTTTAAGGAAACAATAAACTACAAAGAAAGGAAATCATTGAACTTTGATTATCTGATTGATGGATATATTGCACTTGCATATTTAAATTTTATGTGATTGGCATGTTATATTAATTTTATATAACTCACTGAATTTAACGCTCACCGTTATTTAATTATTTTTCTAGCTTGCAGGTGAGAGTAAAAAGTTAGTTTATTCTCAAGTCACTCTTGCCTTTTTATCCTTCGGTAGAGAAGATCTTATTTTTATTAATGTAACTATTTTCATATTCGTTTTGTATCATAAAAATTTATAACTCTTTAGTTGGATTCATTATCTATATTTCTTGAAAATTTGAGTTGTTAGAGTTAGAGGAAAACTTAGCTTCCTCACTTAGTTGTTGATCTGTTAAGTAAAAACAGAATATTGACTTGATTGAGATGATAGCCCTTAGTGGCAAATATTATAATATGTTTGTTAGGTTCTACTTGATTGGTGAGTTCATAGCCATTGTATTATGACAGTTACATATGTCATATTGTAGATTTATCGTTTAGCGAGTAGTGAGGCTTAATATGAGTTCTAAAAGCCTTATATTTTTTGTTCCCTACTGTTGTTCACATGCCCTTAGGTTCAAATCGTGACATAGACCTAGGAAGGTCTTTACTGTATTTCTTAATGATGAAAGAATCGAAGAGACCACTCCTTAATGGGTGAAATGAAAGAGACATTAAGGTCATAGGTGACCCTCTTGCCAGCAACTTTGGACTATTTGGGCTTAGGTTTGACCCTAGGCTCAAGGTCAACCACCTCTCCTTTAGTGTCAAACTCGAATTATTAAGAGGAAAGCCAAGTCTTCCTCATCCAATTTAGAGATATTGGAAAGGCTTGATGTTACCATTTCTAATTCACACAAAACTAACCTTAGATGGTTGAAAAAGGTTAAAGTTTGATATCATGCATTCTATCTATATGATGCATGAAGGACAATCATAATCACAGGCAATTAAAAAGAAAAAAGAAAAGAAGATCCTTCCAACCTTATAATTTTCACACTCGTAATAAGTCTTAGTCTTTTCTTACCTACAATTTTTAGCATCAGGTTCTGATCTAATAGGGGAAGCATCATCTCATATCATACAGAACTCTCAAAAGGAACAAGCAAAGCACAAAAAATCTATGACCCGAGCTTATCAAGGTTTCCACAAGACATCCAACATAGATTGTGGGCTTGAAGTAGTAGATGTATAAGACATATTTGGTAATATTAAGGGAATTTATTAAGTCATTACATGTGCTCAAGTTGACTTAAGGCTTAAGCTCCCACAAGCAATGCATGGACTCAAAGTCTCCCTTTGGATTAGAGGCGTAAAGTTGCAAATGACCAAAGTCCAAGCCTTTTTATACCCTAAGGTACTAGCTTGCAAGTGGTCAAGCCAATTAGGGAAAACTAAAAGTCAAATAACGGTAGGGCATCCTTTTATTGACAATACCAAGGATTAAAGGGACCAAAGTAATGCAGGCCCATCAAGCCCAACCAGACCAAACATTAACCAATACCAATTTTGAAATCAACTTCTCAATCCCTAGTAGAGTTGCCAAAGTCGTTATTAGGTTTCTAGCTACGAGTGGGTGGACTCTACATTACTTTCCAAATTATTTTGGGGTAAAATAAATTGAGCCTAAACTCAAGAGGGAGAAAAGAGTCTCCATCTAGAATTTTAAAAACCTAGAAAAAATATAGGCAATTAATATACCTAACCAACTTTAACTAGAGATTGAGTAAGCAAGTTAGGTACAAACTTGGAAACACATAAGGCATTCAAGTCCACCCACCTTTGAAGTCAGCCTCTACTCACTAGTTAGGTTAAGGAATGGGGTGTTGGGCTTAATTGGCTTTAATAAGATGACATTCATATCAAGTTGATAAGCCAATCCATTACAGTTAATCAATTTTAATTAATGATGCATGAAATTTATCAATCTAAAATCAATTTCAAAAGAAAATCTAAACAATGTAAACCGTTCTAACAACCAAATCATTTAAGTCATAATTATAAACAAAAAAAGGATTTTCAAATTAAAAATTATAAAATATATCCTGGATAATTAACAAAAAAAAAAAGGATATTTTATTTCATTTACAAAAGATCCAATTTCATTAACCATATTTAGAAAACAATTTTTATTTAAAAGGAGGAATCTAATTAATTAAAAAAATAAATTATTTTTTCCAATTTGATCAAATTTAGGAAAAAGTAAATTATACCATATTAATTAATTTTTTAAAAAAAGTTTAGTCTAATGATCAATTAGTCAAAATAAAATGTTTTTTGAAAATTAAAAACAAAACAGAAGAAAATATCAAAAAGGTTTTCACGATGATTTAAAAAGTTTAAAAAGTTTAAAAATTCAAAATAATTGAAAAAACTAGTATGACCAAATTTGTAGCCCTATGCCCCTAGCAGGCATGATCATATTGAAATACTCCAGAAGACTGTACAAGAGACTGTATGGATGTAAATGGATCATAGAAATGGATAAGAAGTTAATGAAAGAATAAATGAGTCAAATTAGTTTAAGAAGGTATAAAAAGAATATTTAATGACAATTTTTACAAAAGAATTTTAAGAACAATAATAGACAGTATTAACGGTAATTGATTTTTATAATATTTTTAAGAAATTCTTTACAAAAATTTATTGAGAATACCTTAAATTATGATCCTAAATTATTAGAGAAAATAATTTGAGGATTAATGTGAAGTTAGAAAGGCAAATGGATAGTGAAGAAAAAGAAACCGATAAGAAAATCATATTTTGAGATAATTGTCGGTTCTCGATTTCTAAGAAATTTTTGACAGTAAATTTATTCAAATTTCATTTACATGATTTAATTTAGATGGATTATGGACCAATTAAAAATAAATGGAAGTAAATATAGTATTAAAAGTGATTGAAAATGGATATGGAATAAAAGAAAAATTAAGGAAACATAAATTTCCAATTTACGAAGTTTTTCCGAAATGAATTCGGTATAAAAATTCATTAGCTATAGAGGTTAAATTATTAAGTTAAATTGAGGTATCAAAGGTAATGTAAGGTTCCATAGGAATTTAATGGGAATAATTTAACGGCTCAATTGAAAAGAATTAAAAAAAAAATGTAGTAGCAATTATAAATATGAAAAATTTGAAGGTCAAAGTGTAAATACTCAAATATGTGGGACCCACCAAGTAAAAATTATCCAAGGAAAAATCTTGTGATGGCCGGCCATATGATTAAATGGAGATGATATTCTAAAGTGACAAATAACTCTTTAATCCTTTAGTTCATACAAAATTTCAAAGTGGTCTAAATCTAGAACTTTCTTGACAATTCTTTCTTTTTGATATTTTTATTGGCTTTGGTATATATAAAGGAAAGGGAAGGCTGGCATTTTCACTCCCTAGGCCGAACCATCATACGTCTAAGACTCCAAAATATTTTATCAACCATTTTCCAACAGAATCTAAATTCCTAAGTTGGGATAAAATAGGTAGAAGGAAGAAAGATGATGGACTTGTTACTATTGGAAAAGAAGAAAGGAAGAAGATTATTTAAGGTGAAGTTCTAAAACTTGGCTCTTCAACTAAATTTGTAAGTGTTATAGCTTGATTGAGTAATAAATTGAATTAATTGGATTATGTAAACAAAGAAATAAGAAAGAACGTAAAGATAAATTAGGGTTTTAGAGGATTCTGAAATATGTTTTAGGTCAAAAAGTTATAGTTCAGATTTCGTGGACTTAATGAATGAATTTGGGGAACTGCGAAACATTAAAGTTGTAGGTATATGTATTATGTATATTCTTTTAAAAGGAATTTATGAAATTCAAAGTGAATAAGGAGATATTAAGTAAAGACTGTGACTGGCTCGGATGTAGGATTTCTTAAAATGGCTACTGTGTTTTTATTTTGGAGAACGTAAAAGACTGAATTAAGCAAAGTGTTCAACATGAAAAGTGTTCATTTATATCTTATATAGAGTCCTATAAAATTATTTTAGCATTGGATATATAGTTTAAGAGATATTTATCTATAAGCGTCACCCATCCAAATTGACAGACAAACAGAAAATGGATATTGTGTTTTGTTGATACGAGGACCTTAGAGTCTGAATTAGGAAAAATGTTAAACATAAAAAATGTTCCTTTATAAGTGATATAAGTGTCTGTAAAATGGTTTTGCATTTGGATGAACATGGATTGAGTTATAGGCACGGAAATGGAATTTGCCCGGATATGAACCACATGACAGTAGGTATAATTTTGATGAATTATTAAGAATGGTGTAGTAATCAGATTGACCTGAAATTGAATAGGTAGTAGTCTTATTTGTCTAGTTTAAGTAGAAAAAAGAATTGAAGCAATTGGATAAGTGTAGAAAGAAATATGGTTAAAAGAACACAGAATGTCAATAAGGGTTTTCCATATAAGTAAATCCTATAAACAGAGGATTTTAGAAATTTTTTTAATATAAGTATAATTAATATAATTTCATGTTAATTGGTATCTAAATTGAAATTAATTGGATATGTAGCATCAAAAATAAATAAAATACAAGATGGAAACCATGAGTGCTAAGGTATTGGATCAAGGAAAAAGAATTAGAAATGTAAAGGTTAAAGGCTAAGGTTAGTTATCTATACATCATTGTACTTGTTCCTTGTCATAACATGATTTATTAAGTTTAAATGAACTTTATTCATTGATGACTGAATGCTTCCTTGTTATAGCCATTGAATAACCAAACCTAAATTGATCTATTGCTATTGAACTGTTATTGAGATTGAAATGCTTATTGTATTACTCACCTTAAGAACCTGAATTGTGACATTGAGTTTGATTGTTTTAGCACCATGGTGCCCTAAATGTTATGCATACCAAATGTTCAACTAGATACCACATTGATTATTATTGATTAGTTGTCTTTGTACCAAAAATGGAACCGATCACATGTTACTGAAAAGTATTGACCCCAAATGTTAACTGTCATTGCACCTTAACGTTTCCACTTGATTACTTAATATTATTATTGTTCCATTGACCTATCATACATGTTTGTATAGTAGAGCTACTATACGGATGGTGTAGTGAGGGGAAAGTCATCGGCATTGTACACAGTGACCCATTGGACAGGGTATAATGTCATTCCCCTAGCTAGGAAGGGATTTGTCCTAGCCGTAAGGCCTGACCCGCCTTATGTATTTCACCGATACTAATATACTGTTATTGTTACTGTTATAGACCCTCTAAATCTGTTATACGGACATGCCATGAATTCCTTTGCTTCACATGTTTCACTGATACTGATATACTATTACTGGTCCTTCATCTGTCATTTCCATATACTTATATGATACTTATCACCCATTGTTGGCTCTGTTTACCATTAATGTATATATTTCTTTGCTTCTATTCTATATTGCTTACCATTGAAACTTTTTCCTTATTTCAATTATATTTGACACTAAAATCATTGTTATCCATTCCAATGTTATATGTTATTGTAAATCGGTCCCCTTCCTTTGTTTCATGAAACCTACCTAAACTCCCAATGTTATATATTAATAGTATCCATCCTATTCGTTTATGGCATTTGGTATGCAAATTGCTAACTGTTATCCTTTGATATGCAACAATGATACCTTTTTACTTATCTCACTTATTCATTGTTATCTACCTAATTCATATGTTTAATGATGTATATTTAACTCACTGAATGTTATACTCACCTTGTGGTTTCTTATCATTTTACAGGAACAAGGTGGTAGAAGTTGTTCCCAAGTCTTTTTCCTTCCTCCGCACTTGGGACAACTGAAAACTCCAATGTATATTTTATTTTTATGGAGTCAGTAAGTTTATACTCTAGAGCTTTATGGAGTATAATTCGGGGTATAAATAATTCTGATTGACTTTATATGTGTATTATCATATGAGCACGATTTACCTAACATGTGTAAGTGTGAATGATATGAAAATGTAATAGACTTTGTTACTGGAATTTAACAGATAATTAATGCAAAATAAGTGAAGAGTGATAAAAGATAATGATAATGATAATGATAACGATAAGGAAAATAGTAACAGTAATGATAATGTTAAATGTAAGTAAGCTATTGAGATATGATGTGAAAGGAAAATATAGAAGTGTTATATATGCCTACCTGAACTGTGGAGTTGAGGATATAAGGGTGGTGCATATTGGAAGTGTATTTTCTATACAGGTTGAGAATTTTGAGAAATTATTGAAATGTGAATTTGGTACTATTCATATTGGAAATTATATTAAAAATACAGAGGAGACTCTGTCAAAATTTATGGAAGACTAATAATTGTTAAACGGAATTTGAATATTATTGAATGGGTTGACTGATGATTAACATGTTTAAGGGTTCTACGAGTGTCTGGTTACCTTAGGTTTACCCGTACTCTAGAACCATTATGTCTCCTACAGTGAGACGTGACACATATACCCTAGCGGGGATGGCTTGCACAGATGCTCCATTTTGAAACTGATTATCATGCTAGGTGCATGAGGCTGCCTGTGCCCCTTGCATTGGGCACAAAAGGCATGGGTGGAGTTCCAACTTTTTACTTTTTCCTCAATTTCAAATAATTCTTTCAATTTTAATCTTGAAAACTTTCAATTTGGTTTCAAAAATACTTTGTGATCTATCCTTTGCTAAAAAAGTGAATACCTTTCATCATTGCTGTCGAGATAAAAATTAAGCCTTCATACATACCATCCATTTGATTAAGTTCAATAAGCAAGCATATAAAATATGAAATCAAAATTGTACTTTTATCTATTTTATGCAAATTCGGTCATAATTGATGTTGATTGAATTTTTCTTTTATGTTTCTTTTTGTTTAACCTTTTTTTTTGGCAAGTCTTTGGTCGATACAAAACAATCTAGAGAATTGTAGTGAGTTTAGAAATGTACCTGAGTTATGAGGAGCTTAGGGCACATGGGATCTCTTACGCTCCATGCGAGAGGCATTAGGGGTATTCATAAATCGCCCAACACGTTCAATTTGACCCAATCTAATTCAACATGCAGTTAAACTGTAATTTATTAAATGTGGATTGAGTTGATTTGAAATTTTTTCAATCCGCATTTTGTGAATTTAGTTGAATATATATATATATATATATATATATATTCATTTACAATCAGTTCATACATATATATCGCAAGTTAAAAAAACTTAAATTAACTTGAGTTTAGCCCATTTAACTTGAGTTTAGTCCATTTACAATAATTTCATATTCACAGTAATATTAAATGTGTTAAGTGTTAATAAATATAACATAATTTCTGAGATTGTAATTTTCAAATATTTTACTTTTTATAGAAACATTGTCTCATAAGAATATGCATAATTCTTAGTTTTTACATATTATTTATAAAATAAAATAAAAATCATTTTTATTATTCTCCCTATATGTCGAGATAAATAATTTATATTAAAATATATTTTAATTTAATAAACAAAAATTATATTTACATTATTATAAAAAGATTCATTATTTTAGAAAGAGATAAATTAGCAATAACTTTTTAAAATTTTTATAAAATATTTATATATTTTGATTTTGATTAGTTTAGTTTCTAAAAGTTATTTTATTATAAATAATAAAGGAAAGAAACATGTTTTATTAAATTTAAGAGATTTTTTAATAATTTATCCTTGTTAAAATAAATGTATGAATATTTTTTTAAAAAATTTTAGATTTAAAAAAAAAAAATCTTATATCTTTAAATATTATTTAATTAATGAGATTTGACATATTATACTAATTTCCCTCACATTTTAAAAATAAATTATACTCACTTTTATTTTATATTATTACACCCTTAAATTTTGGTTGAGTATAATAATATGTTTTAATTTTTTTATAGAATAATAATTCATAAAAATGCAAGCTACATAATATAAAACTGCACAATCCGATCCGATCGTATATGCAATTATGGATTGAATTATCAAATTTTTTGTGGGTAAGAGAGAATGAATAAATTTTTAATCCTCAATCTGTGGGTTGGATTGAATCTGATGGAAAAACCATACCAATCCAACCCGCAAACACTCTTAAGGGGCACAATCTCTTCCATACGTCCTAAATAGGCCGGTCCATTTTTTATTTTTTATGTATTCTTTCTTATATGTTAATTCCTTTTTTCGATTTTTGTTAGGAGGTATCAATTCGTTTTGGTCAGTTTAAAATATTTTACCAAACTATATCAATTCGTTCGGTTTAAAGAATTCTCAAATTAAATCAAACCATCATTATAGCCAAATCGTTTGTTTGATTTGATTTAATTCAATTTGATCATCTTCAGTTTATTGATTTCAAACCAATTTTTTTTTTTTTTTTTTATAAATCGTTATTATTTTATGACTTTGGGGAAAACACCGATAAAATATCGGTGATAAAAAAAACTCCGAATATAACTTAATGTACAATATAAAACTTATTTATTCAATTAATTTCACACCCGTAACTTGTCTTTTTTGTCAAGAATTACTCTTTTTATTTATTTTTAATTAATTTTCATGAATGATTATTTAAAAAAAAAACTTTAAATTAATGTTAGGTTAAAAAAAATATGTGGGTGCATATAAAATAAAATTATATAGTTGTAATAGTAGTAAAAAGCAATATATGTGTGTGTGTGTGTGTGTTCAATTAAAAGCAGGAAAAAAAAAGGACTCAAAATCAAACCAAAATTTTCAATTTACTGTATTTTTCAAACTAAAACCAAACTAAACATTTGTAAAACCATCTGTTTCGGATTAATTTGGTCGATTTGACTCAGTTTGATCGGTTTAACTTTTATCCCTAATTTCTATTTCTTTCTTTTCTTTAGGGTCCATTAGCGTCTTTCTCGTAGACATCCATTTGAAAAAAATTTCTTGAAGTTGATAAACTATATGCATTTTAATTAAATTGATTAATTTATAATGGAGTAAACTCTAAAACTAGAAATAAAATGTCATAGTAAATAAAAATTTCATCATAAATAAAACTCATTGAGTCCAAGCCACCACTCATTAACCCTAACTAGTGAGTATAGGCTAGCTTCATAGTTGGACGAACTTAAGTGCCTAAAAGCTTCCCAAGCGTATGCCTAATTTCCTTACCTAATCTCTGATTAAATGTGGTTAGATACATCTGCAAGGAATCTTAATCACCTTTTCTTTTCATAGGTTTTAATAACCTAGTTAGTGACTCTTTTCTCCGTGTTGGGCTTAGGCTCAATTTGTCCTTCCCTTTAAACAATTTGAAAATTAGTATAAGGTTTACCCATGGCTAGAATCTAGTCGCGATGCAGGGTTTGATGTCTAGAAGAATTTGATAACATGAGACTTTAACCTCATTTATTTAGAGGAACAAATACCAAATCTAGCTGACAATCAAGCCCATTATATAACTAGCTAAGGCCATTATAACCCGTATGTATGTATGAGACAATCATGTCACCTCAAGATTAAGGACTATATGTTCTATAAAGATATGGATGACGGTTGATTGATAAACCATAAAATCTTATGTCAACTTGTCTAGCACCACAATTCGACCACTTAACAAATAAGTGCCCATGTGTTTAGGCTAACATCACAATTCAAGTGGACTCCCACTTCCATTTTGTTAGTACCACACTAAATGAGAAAACAATCAAAAGTTGTGATTTTAATGGAATGGTGCAGCCCAAACGAAGAGTCCAATGATTATGGACTATTTTAAGTAATTATACTAGATAGAGTTGTCACCTCATTCTCCATACTAAGAAAAATGTATCAAATAATTAACTTAAGAACAAGTATTCTAAATAAATCAAAGAATTATCATGAATAAAGAATACTTTTGTTGTCGTTAGGAGTCTTATTCTATAAATATACAAGTACTAGTATTGCTCTAGGGCATACTACACTAAAATAAGTGTGGCATGCATGTGACATCTCGAGGCATGAAGTGAAAGATCTTGGAGAGTAGAGCTTTTTTACGATAGTCAAGCTCTCTAAAAGCTTTTATCCAAGGAAGCGCTCCTTGCGAGAGATTTGTTTCTTTCTATTACTCTTGCCAACTTCATCCATTCCCAATGAGCTTGTAAGAAGAAAGTTAAGTGCTCTTCCAAGCCTATAGATGACATGTATTTGTCTGGATCGACCATGCATGTTGCCTCTGCACTCGTGAATATACTTCTAGCAGACCATGCATGTTGCTTTTGCACTCATGAATATAATTCTAGATGTATGTTGTAGTCATCTCCGTAGGCTTTTAACAGATGATCTCCATATATTCTTGGCAGATATATTGCACAAATCCTTAATAGATGATACCCACAGACAACGCCACTTTCTAATGGGCCTTTTTATTCCTCCTTATGACTGGTGTGGCTTCGAACGAGAGCTTCCCGGGGCATAGAGGCTCCCACCAGGTTGAGACCTAATTTTTGAAGACAAACTTGTCGAGCGATCTACAGCCATAGGGATGCATTGTGGAAGCAAGAAAAAAAAGGATCGCAAATTTTTTCCATAGGATCAACTAAATTTTAACTAAAATTACTATGCAGAGAATGAAAGTTACTAAGGTAAATGATTTACCTCTCGTAACGCAATATGAGCCAATTCAGCTTTGGGTATTAACATGCCAAGTGTGACACCTCTAGTCTGTTCACAAAGCTCCGCATAATCAGGCTTGCCCCCAATACTCAAGTGACTTTTTTATCGTCTCTCTTTCATGAACCTGATTTGACCTAGCTTGAATTCCTTGAAGTAGTTTAGGGCTCACATGTTTAGACTATACATGCTTGATGTTTGCTCATCCACTTTACCAACACCAATGCTTAGTGTTTAGTAAATAATTATTGAAGATGAGTTTTATAATTCAAACTCAAATCTTCAATTTAGCAAATGCATTTTATGAATCATTTTATACTTCTTTTCTTTTCATTCTAGCAGTACAAGTAAAGAATTGAGAGAGAAGAAAAAAAAAAACTTTACTAGTCTTTCATTTCTTCAAGTTATCAAGTGGCCAAACAATTGAAGATAAGAAAAAGGTCATGTTTACTCAATTTTCAATTCATATGCAATGCTAAGCTAGAAAAAGAAGAAGTTAATAATGAGGAAAGTTTGATCTTAGCTCATTCTCTTCACACCTTTACCTTTTTCCCTTAGCTTGATGAATTAACAAAGGAAGATGAAAAAGAACAAAGAAGACTAGGATCATCTTCTTCATTTCTACAATCTCCATTTCCTTTTTGAAAGAATGGAGATGATGTCGTTAACAATGTATATCTCTAAATCTCATCATCTACCACTTTTATCAAATTAACAAACAAATTTATGAATTAGTTCCAATTTACCAAAGGTTCATTTAGTGTAAAGTGAGGGCTTTCCATCCTGGCTTACCCTCCCTAACTTCCCAAGCTAATGAGTATCATTTACCATTGCAAATTCAAATCCTAAGGAATTTCATAAAAAGCAAGAACTCAAGATGTCACTGCCAACTGCCATCCTCATTTCTGCAGTTTACTTTCAAGTATGTATTCAATATTGAGTTTAAAGATTTTTAGTGAACTGCTTTTGAACCCTATAGGATTTAGAAAACCAAGATTTTAGAAAAGTTAGATTTTCTAACTATCTTCAAACCATAATTTATCAAAAGCAATTAATTTTTTTGAAAAAATAAAAAATAATTCAAAATGCAATTTTTTTTTGTCCTTTCAAAGTTAAGCCTGAGCCCCTAGTCTCATAAACTAGGAGGGTTTAAGTTATTCTTTTTGTTTTAACTAAAAAGAAAAAATTATAAACCTGGGATTGGTCCTTTTTCCTTGTCTTACAAGTTGAAGCAGTGCAATTATCAAAAAAGTAAGCCCACAGCTACACAATTAGCAATTAAAATAGCATTCTTCTCAAGAGTAGGCATTTGACAATGAACCACCCTACTCGGTGGCATTAGTCTATTTCCAAACGTCCATTTCATAACTTCATTTTGAGACTTCCACCCACCTGAAATACAATAAGATGGTTACTACAAGCAAATCTTATATATTTCTCTATTTTTTAGTCCAGAAGTGAATCAATTAGAGAATATTCAAGAAAAAAAATTGTGTAGTATGCTATCGAGGAACAATTTTCAACAATTTTTCATAAAAGCACCCATTAAAATGCCATGCTTTAGTTTCATTGGAAAAACTACTAGAGATCAGCCCTTGTACATCGCAGAAATTGCTGATATATACATGCATATGGTATGCAAAACAGGAAAATATTTACCTACACTAAATATATATACCCATCCAATAAGATAAAAACACAAAGCAAAAAAAATATGAATGCCTTTTCATTGGGCAAAAAAATGATAAAAAAGTCATATTAATTAAAATATTTCATCACTCATTAGTTGGTGTATAAGATAATTTTGTACACCCAGTGTAAGCAAAGATTTTCCTGCAAAACATGTAAACTAAATCAATTGTGGAACTGGTGATTATGAGTGGCACATTTGAAGAGCTAAGGCCTTGTTTAGTTGTGAAAACTAAGACCTAGTTTCCAAAAAAAAATATTTCAAGAAAAATATAAAATGAAATTTACCATTTAGAAAATTTTTCCAAAATGGAGAATTATAAATAAATTTTCCCATTTACATTAACATCCAGAAAATTATTCTTGAGTCGTTTTCTATGTTTTCCTTGACACATGTCGAAATAGGGAAACACGGTGCTAGGTTAAGTTTCCCCAATATATGGCACTTTCGTGCTGTATTCAAGCTCTCGTAATCACATTTATTTCTTTTTTAATTTTTTCATTCTCTTCCATTCTTATCGGTTATAATTTAAGAGTGAATCTTCAATTTTAGTTCCATTTGAAAAAAAAAATCCTTCACTTTTAAATTTGAATGCCAGGTAAGATGACTGTTGACACATTTTTCTTTTAGACTATTCTTTTTTCAGTATCCTTTTATCATTTGATTTTTTTTTTATTAATGAAATAATATAAATATAATTTAGGTAAGATATTAGACAATAATTTTTAAATAAAAAAAAAAAGATCAAAACTAAATAACATGTTATTTATTCTCCAATCGACACCTTGCTTCAAAATATGGTAATTTTGAAATGCTGCACTAAATAGTTTTTATAATAATTGTTTTTAGATTTGAAATTCACCTTTACATTGGTGAAAAAAAGAAAAAAACTAGTTATATTTAAATGATTAAATGTGAAATTATTTATATATTTACATGTAGATAATTAGTATTCTCAATGAAATTGTGCATATGAAAGAGAAAGTCAAACGAAAGATATTACCAAAGAAATGAAAAAGATGACGTTAGAAAATTGAACAAATGAACATGTTTTCCAATTTTCTAATTGAAAAGTGAAAATTTGAAAAACTATGAATTGGAGAAGGAAAAATAGAAAATATGTTCTACAACTAAACAAGGCCCAAGCAAGCAAGTTCTAATATTACATTTTCCATGTTTTTTATGCATATTATTTTATCTGAGTTTCATGAAATCCAATGCAACCATTCTAATTTTTTGTGGCTCTGTTTAAAATTGTTTTAAAAATGGGGTATTAACCAGGATTTCCCAAATTCAAGAAATGAGAGCATGAAGTGATCCAACTTTGTGCACTATCATAAAATGTTGCAGGCTTCTACAAAAATTGGACATACCTATTTTGGGAGAACCTCCTTGTGGGCTTTGAATGAGAGAATCACATTCCAAACCAAGGCAATAGCATTAGCAGCAAGGACCTGAAATTTGTATTTTAATGAATGAAAATTGGGCATTTAAATATAATAGAGTGAAATCATAAGAAAAAAGTAGAGCTAAATGTTAACATGAAAACACAGCAATGTCATTCTGGATAGAGTACCCTAAACTCAAATCACACCAGTTAACAAACAAAACTCCATTGAAACATCAACAATATGGTTGAGAAATTGCATTTGGGTTTGGATTTGGATTTTTTTTTTTTTTTTTTTTTTTGGTCATTAGGCCTTGGTATAAATTTCTTCCAACAAGGTTGCTTTGAGGTGACCAAAAGAGTTGTTAGACAGTGGGTGCACCTAAAGGGGTTGCTTTTTTTTCGCTTGGGATGAACATTCACTACTGATAACCTTCGAAAAAGTGGCCATATACCAGCCAATGGATGTTTCCCTTATGACACAGATAAATCAAATTTACCACAAGGTTTATGTAAGCAAACTTAAAACTCGGACATATACCAGTCAATAGATGTTTCCTTTATTAAGGTACAACTAAATCAAATTTACCACAAGGTTTAGTGTAAGCAAACTTAGAAGTCGTGGAAGCACAAGTATTCGACGGTATGGATTTGGTAGGTAGTAGCAGAATCAACAAAAAGCAAAATAAGGCAATCAAGATGTATCGGAACTGGCCCAACCCGTCTCGCAATTTTCAATTTTTTATGGGAATATAACAAGGAATTCTAGGGAGAGGAATTGCCTTCATTTGTTGCTACAATAGTTAGGCTGAAACTTTGGGATCAGAAACAACTCCAGCAATTTTTCTAATGGACTGCTGATGCATAATGGAATTAATCTTATCTAGACATTGTAGAAGAGTGGAATTACAAAAGTGGCGCATCCTCAGGCCCTTTTTGCAATTCTGTTGCACTGTTAATGTATAATGGAACATCCATACACAGTTTTGACTTAACACTATGCATGGCTAGGGGTGTACTAGAGGGGAAGGGAGGAGGATGGAGGAAAACCCCCCCATGCTATCTTGTTGGGCATCTACTTTTTTTTAGGAGGGGAAATGGAAAGGAGTTTAACCATTCTCTTCAATCCTCTCGTTCGAGTTAAAATTCATTTACACCACAATTTAGGTATTGAGGCATAAAAAATTTCACTTAATTAAAAAGGAAAAATTTTATGTTTCTACAATTACAGTTAAAATTCCCTTCCCTTCCCCTCCCACTCATCTAAACAAAATAATTATTTCCCTCACTTCCCTTTATTTTTCCTTTCTTTTCATCCCCTCCTTTTAAAAAGCCTTCCCTTCCCCTTCACTGCTTTTAGACTCTCACACCAACTCAGTTTGGTTTTAGACCTCAAACCCTTTTTGTGTCAGAAGTCCGAATACATTATGCCAAGTAAGATTTTTTTATGTCAAGATTGATTTTATCATCCATAAATAAATTATCCATCCAAACCTGAAATTGTTGCGGGACAAATCGGAAGTTTAGAAATTGGAAAGGTATCCACAGTTGCCAATTTGCAAGAACAGCAGAAAACCATTCCTACACCGGTAGAAGTTGAATATCAGGCAAAAATAAATGCTGAATGAATCTTCCCAAACTAACTGCTTTTAAAGGTTAAACAGATATACCAAAAGTAGAAGTAACAGAAATAGTTATGCATTTGACACAACCTGTTGAAGCTTGGGTACAACTTGCTCTGGCCTTCCTTCTAATGTCACCAATGTAGACAAGAAAATTCCAATGAATATGGGAGAAAAAAGGAGCTGCAATTAAATTAGACAACATTCATTTCAGGTATCTCAACTATTTAGTCATGTAAATTATGAACATCAAATTGGAAAAATAAGCATTCACCTGATCAAGAAGAAGTCGCAAAAATGCACCTGATGCTCCTGGCAACGTTACCAATTTACTCAGATACAAATACCTGAAGAAAACCAAGTTACATAGATACCAGACTTTATAGAAGAAATTTTTAAGCCAATTATGATTAGTAAGATAAGCATATGCACCAAAACTACAGCTAACACAAAAACAAAATTGACAATGGTGTAAAGAAGAGATCATAAACTAAATTGGAAATGAAAATATGCAGAGTTCACTTGAAGCATTAAAATCAAACTTCAGGCAAATAAAATATGGTGCTTGAAGGAGTAGAATGTCTGGCAAGGAGTAGACTTCATTTATGAAGTCTTTCAAGGTCAATTTTCACCATCCATTTACGGATCTTCTTCTTTCTCTTCTTCTTCTTCTTCATTTTTTTTTTCTTTTGCATTTACCCTGGGGTCATGTATCATTTACTACTTCTGTAATTAGATCAGATGATACCCTTTACACTCTTGATAAACTAGTTATAAAACAAGAAAAATATGGAAAAGCAAAACATTACCAGAAATGCAATGTTGGACCCACTAGTACCAATCCCAAGAAAGTAAACAGAATCGTCCTTTTTACATCAAGAGATGGAACTTGATCGATCACAAGCTGAGGCAAATAAATGGTCAACAATTAGAAAAGTGATGCTTAAATTATCATCTCATAAGTTCCTATTAATAAGGGTAAAAAGAAACACAAAAAGAGGAAATAGAAAGCATACAAGACAATATAGAAATATATAATCAGCATGGCTGGCCTAGTGTCTCCTTGATTCAGAATGATACCCATTGTACTGGATGCCCTGATTTTGAATACTCAAACAAGCACCTTCAGCCACCCATGGGTTCATACTGTATTCAACCATCGCATTGAAGTACTCTGAACAGCTCATTTCAGAAAAGAGATGCAAGCATTCAAGAAAACATACAAAATTTTATAACCTTTCAACTCCCAGATTGACAAAGTTTAAATAGCTTAAAGATCAATTCATTTATGTGATCAAATTACAGAACAACTAATTAAGCTCACAACACACAAAGTAAAGACTATCCAATCAACCCAATAAAAACATATACATTAAATGAATAGAAATAGATACATATGTATTCATTCACGCACGTTTCAGACATATAATAAAATTTAACAAATATTAAGATTTGAAAGAGAGGGAACTATTCGATTTGACAGTAACTACTGCTGGCAACAAAGGAAAATCTACCTGGCATATCAAATCCCCTATAAAAGTCAAAACCGCAGATGTCAGAGCTTTTGTCAACACAGGATACTTAGCAAGAAGATTCAAGTACCTGCAATAACATAAATGTTAAGTTGAAATATAAGGGCTAATGTTTTTGTTATTTTTAGATGAGATGTATATCCTTGATATATTTGATTTGTACAATGCTATCAAATAGATATAGACTAAGAATGCTATACATGGAAACTAATAATAGGTAATCCCATTAATCAAGCCCTAATCAAGCCTTATGATATGTACATTCTATTATTAGAGCTTTTGTGAAGATATCTCCCAATTTATCTCCAATTTTGATATATCATGTGGAGATAAGCTTTTATTGGATCTTTTCACGAATAAAATGGCAATCGATCTCAATATGTTTGGTTCATTCATGAAATATTGGATTGGAGGCGGTATGAATTGCAACCTGGTTATCACACCACAATTTTGTTGGTAATGAAGTTTTAAGACCAACGTCATTAATCAACTGATACATCCACATTGCTTCATACACAGCTTGTGTCATGGCTCTATATTCTGATTCAGCACTCGATCGTGAGACCACATTCTACTTCTTACTTCTCCAAGACACCAAATTTCCTCCAACAAACACCCAATATCAAGTAGTAGATCTTCTATCAACTTTGGATCCTACCCAATCTGCATATGAAAAACATCCAATATTAGTGTGCCTATGATTTTTGTATAGTAATCCACGTCCTGGAGCTCCCTTCAAGTAACACAATATTTGTTCTAAAGCGGCCCAAGAGTGACTGTTGGAGAGGATATGAACTGACTCACAACACTAACAAAATATGCAATATCAAGATGAGTCACAATAAGATAATTCAACTTTCCAACCAACCTCCCATGTTTCTCGGGGTTTTCAAATAATTCACCATCGTTTATAGTAAGCTGTATGTTGGGAGTCATTAGTGCACTACATGGCTTTGCACCTAATTTTTCTGTCTTTGTCAACAAGTCAATGACATATTTCCTTTGTGACAGGAAAATACCTTTCTTACACTTCATCACCTCAATACCCAGAAAATACTTCAGGTGTCCTAAGTCTTTTGTTTGAAACCGAGTGTGAAGAAAGGATTTGAGAGATGAAATTCCCATACCGTCACTTCCAGTGATTACAATATTATCAACATACACCACTAGTAAGATGAGACCAGCCTCAGAATGTCTATAGAATACATAATAATCACACTGGCCTTTCTTCATACCAAATTCTTGAACCACTTCACTAAATCTTCCAAACCAAGCTCGAAGACTTTGCTTTAAACCATATAAGGACTTGCGAAGCCGGCATACTTTACTTAACTCCCTCTAAGCAACAAACCCAGGTGGTTATTCCATATTGAACTCTTCCTATAAATCACCATGGAGAAAAGCATTCTAGATTTCAAGATGATGCAGAGACCAATCATATGTAGCTGCCATAGAGACAAATAGACGAACAAAAGCAAGTTTTGCTACTGGAGAAAAGGTATCAAAATAATCAATGCCATAAGTCTGAGCATAACCCTTGGCAACAAAACAGGCTTTAAGACAAGCCATAGAACCATCAGGATTAACTTGAAAAGGGCCATAGTACTTGGCAGTCAACTTTAAATGCTACCTCAGGGCGACAAATGTTTGCCTATAAGGTTGTAGCTTCAGGAAGACCCAATCTCCTATTTGAAACTCCCTCTCTGACTTGTGCTTATCTTGTTGTTGCTTCATTATGTTCTAAGCAGTGACTAAATTATTCTTGAGGGTGTCCAATAAGTGTTTGTGTTGTAAAAGTTCCCCCATGGCTTGTACTTTAGAGGAGTCAAGCAGTAACACAGATGGAAAGAGGGATGGGTAGCCATAAAGTGCCTCAAATGGGAACATCTTGAGGCACTATGGTGGGAAAAATTGTACCACCACTCTGCCAAGGATAAGTATTTACACCAGGCCTTTGGATGCAAGTAAGTCATGCACCTAAGGTAAGTTTCCAGGCACTGATTACCCTCTCAGTTTGACCATCAGACTGAGGATGATAAGCTGTGCTGAAAGCCAATGTTGTGCCTAATAAGGCAAAGAGCTCCTTCCAAAATACACTGGTAAAAATCTTGCCTCTGTCAGAAATAATAGACTGTGGGGCTCCATGTAACCTGAATACCTCATTTAGGAACTCTTGGGCCACTGTAAGTGAAGTAAATGGATGGGTCAAGAGCTGGTAGTGGGCATACTTAGTGAACCTACAAACCACCACTAAAATAGTGTATTTTCCTTTGGACTTAGGAAGTTGCTCAATAAAGTCTATTGTAATGTGCTGCCATGCTTGAGTTGGAATAAGTAAGGTTTGCAAAAGGCCTAGGTAGGCACAGTGCTTAGGTTTGCACATAGCACAAATCTCACAGCTTTGAACCCAGTCCTTAATCTGCCTGAGCATGGCAGGCCAATAAAAATGCCTCTGAAGTCTAGCATAAGTCACTTGGATTCCAGAATGGCCCCCTAAAATACTGCTATGGTAAGTCTGTATAAGATGTTGCCTCAAGCTAATGGTGATGCTCACATACAGTCTTCCTTTAAACCACAAAACCCCATTTTTAAGCTGAAATTCTGGGTAGCCATCTTTGTCTATGGCTAGTTGCTGCAACAAGTCCATAGCCTTAGTGTCTTGGTCATAAGATTGGATGATGTGATTCATCCAAGTAGGTACTACTTGAGATAAAGAAACACAAGTATGAGAGGATAGAGACATGAGTTGAGTTGTAGGTGACCTGTTTCCAGCATTATCAGGTTGTTGGGATTCAGAGTTCCCAGCAATTGTAGGTTGTTACAGCCCACAGTCCCTCCTAGACAGGGCATCTGCCACTTTGTTTTCAACTCCTCTCCTATACAGGATCTTATAATCTAGCCCCAAAAGTTTTGAAATCCCTTTTTGCTGCAGATTTGTATGTAACCTCTGCTCCAAGATGTATTTAATACTCTCATTGTCAATTTTAATAAAAAACTGACCTTGTTATAGATAATGCCTCCACTTAAAAACTGCAAAGGTGATTGCCAAAAGTTCCCTTTGAAAAACAGAAAATGCCCTACTTCTAGGCCCAAATGCTTTTGAGATGAAAGCAATGAGGTGACCCTTCTGTTGCAACACAGCTCCCATTCCCCAATTACTAGCAACAGTTCCTATAGTAAATGGGGAAGAGAAATCAGGCAATGCTAACACAGGAGCCTAAGTCATCCGTTTCTTTAAGTCATCAAATGCTTGTTGAGCTCATTCCTTCTAGTGAAACCCTTCCTTTTTAAGTAACTCAGTGAGAGGTTTGCTTATTATCCCATAATGGAGGATGAATTTTCTGTAATACCCTGTCAAACCCAAAAACCCTCTTAATTCCTTCACAGATGAAGGAACAGGCCAGTCCAACATAGCTTGGACCTTTTTGGAGTCAGTAGCTACCCCTTTCCTGAAATTATATGCCCCAAATACTCTCTCACCTTCTGATCAAAAGAACATTTGGACATCTCGGCAAACAGGGTTTGATTCCTGAGGACCTGCAGTACAGTTTCCAAGTGTTGCAAGTGCTCCTGCCATGTCTTGTTGTACACTAATATATCATCAAAAAACACCAATACAAACTTCCTCAAATAGGGCTGAAATATGTTGTTCATTAATGCTTGGAAGGCTGAAGGGTAAGTAGTGATTCTGTTTGGGTTGTTAACAGGTTTTTGGTTCCAAGAACTAGTTAAAGGTCCTCTATTCCCTCTTTCCACTATCCTTTCTTGTAACCTAACAACCTCTGCAGCTTTAGACACAGTTCTAGGCTTCATCGTCCTCACAAATAACCTAATTTCTTATTTTAACCCTATTTGAGGAAGTTTGTATTGGTGTTTTTTTATGATATATTAGTGTATATCAAGACATGG
>CANXYC012218373.1:0-29408 GCA_948193065.1 Aleurites moluccanus
ATTTCATGCATAAACACATAACATTATCATGTTCAAAAGAAAGAAAAAATTTCTCTCCTAATTGCCCTTTTAATGGTTTAGGTTGAGGTGTTACAACTATGCTATGGATGTATATAACTTGAGATATATATATGTGTTGAGTTGATATTGGAGGTTGAGTTGATTATTGATGATAAAGTTATAAGGGAAGTGTTTATTGTTTTTTCTACAGTGGGGTATAGTCATATATTAGAGGAGATGCTGTCGAAATTTCAGTAGAAATATTAAGTTGTATTTGAGCTGAATATTTGAATTGCTTACCATATCATACAGATAATTGGGTTCTTCGTGGTACTGGTAGCTTAGGCAACACCCGTACCCTAGGATCGTCGCGGCTCCCAGGTTGGGTCGTGACAGTAAAGGGAAATTAATTCTTGTTGCGGCAGTAGAGAATATTAGAAATCTCACATTAGAAATGTGTAAAAATATTAATGGATATATAAATAGTAAAGGTCAATCACTCATATGATTAGTTCTAATCATTTTGACAATGGTTGACCCAAGTCTAATTTAAAAGTCCGGTTATTAAAAATTTGATATGGTATCAGAGCAATTATTCTGTTGTTTGTTTTTCCATGCACGAAATCCGTAGATGCAGATGTTCATTCCTGTCTGCGAGGGTGGCGTGGAGCCCCCGTGCATGAAGCCCGCTGCGTAATGTGGGTCTATCGCGAGGGAGCGTATTATAAATCCCACATTGGAAATGTGTAAAAAATATTAATGACATATAAGTAATAAATATCAATCACTCATATGACTAGTTTTAGTCATTTTGGCAATAGTTGACTCAAACTCAATTCAAAAATCCGATTATTAAAAATTTGATAGAGAAAAATAAGCTAAATATTTGTTTCTCAATCTTACTTCTCTTTTTCGATTTTCTTTCTATATATTTGTTGCTTGATTCTTATTTAAAAAATAAAATAAAATAAAGATGGATATTCAGATTTTTTTTAATTTTCTTTTAGTAAATATCTTGGGGTATATATTCTTTGCTTTCTTTGTTTTATTCTATAACACTTTTGTTAGGATTCGGAGATTGTTATGATCCTTTAGATTCAAATGGAAACATTTCTATTACCTTTGATATACATGAGTGGACAAGTGATGGCTGTGACTTATTAAAGTTCTTGAAATGTGATCACCTTCTTTGTTATTGAACTATTGATTAAAGACTTTGATTTTCTTGTTTAAATTGTTACCCACTTTTCAAGCTATTAAATGAAATAGTTTTAAGCTTGATTTTCTTTACTGATTTTCATAATATGCTATGGAGTTCTGTAGTCAAAAACCAAAGGTAACCTTTAGGAATTTATGGCAGCTTAGCAATTAATCTCAGTACTTTGGATCCTCATATATGCTTGTTCCAGTTTCCTAATCATATTATAATTTTCCCCTCGATAACTTTTAGATAATGTCTCAAGTTGTCTATTTTCTCAAATGATACAAACACATTCATCAATTTTTCTATTTTCTCAATCTCTTTAGTAGTGAACTTCTGATAGAACTGTGTATATTTTGTTGCAAAATTTATTGCATTGATTGTCAATCAAAGTTATCATCATATTAAATCTAAAATTGAAAATCCATATTTGTTCAGTAGACCTGATGCCCTTTATCCTTCAATAAATTTTGCATATATTTTTGTTTTTTATGTCTCTTTATATGCCATACGCTGCCTCTAATTTCTTAAAAAACTCTTTAAATTTCAAAGGTACAAATAGATTGTGAAGGTAAATAAACTTATTTGTCCACTGACCTTGTTAATATTTAAGTTTGTGGGTGATTATCTGCAGTCTAATCCTAGCAAAATGTGTTTTCAGCATTGTCGTTTATATGTCTTTTTAAAGATTATAAGGGCACAATTAGATTTTAAAGTTTGGGGGTTAAAAATAGTTATGGAAAAAAAATTCAAGTTTACAAAGTTAATGTAAAAAATTGTAAAAATTTTACTATTATTATTATATTGTAAAATATTTATTTATTTATAAATATAAAGGTTAATTATAGTTTCTCTTATAAAATAACTCAATACACTAATTTCTCTATAACTTTTAAAAAATACACTAACACTTCCTAATGATTGTCCCGTTATACCTATTTGACTATTTCGTCCAATTTTTCCCTTATTTTCCTCTAGTCAACCCTAAATTAATAAAAAATATCTTTTAAAAAATATAAATACCTTTTAGACTTAAATTTTATTTTTATTATTTATTTTTCGATATAAATATATTTAAATTAAAAAAAAATGCCTAAAGACAATCAAATCAAATTCTCAATTTCAACAACTAAATATTGGAATTAAATGTCAAATTCACGGTTCCTTTAGATAAATGGCTAACAAGCAAAGCAACAAGTATTAAAAGATAAAAACAATTTTAAATTCGTTGGAGCTTACTTGATTAAACCTATGAAGAGGTGTTCGACGTTTTACAAGTGTACAAATCGTTCATGTAAATAATAGTGTATGAATGAGTGTCGTGTCTCACAGAAAGGCGTGGTCAAATATTAAAATTAAATACTTTTTTTATTATTTAGATAAAATTAAAATTGGATGTTGAAATAAAAATTAAAATAATATTGAAAATTAAAAACAAAGTAATTTTGAGTTTTAAAAATTGAAATAATTTTAACAAGCTTAAAATTTAAATTTCGTCAATTGATTTTTTATGATTCTAACTCATGATTGATTATCCAAAATACCAAGTTAATGAATTAATTACTCTAAATTATTATAATTCTCTCTCAAGCAATTACAAAGTACTTACATTAATTCTATGTCTACTCTCGTGATCATTTAGTTAATGTAAGTCCATTAAATTCTTTAGCAATTTCTAATCCTCTAAAATGTGTCTCAATCTCTTGGCAACTTGATCTCTTAGGTTATTGATACAATAAACTAATATCACATTTTATCTCTCGATCTATCATGTGTTATTTTAAATAATGTCTAATAGTAACCAATTATCAAACATTTATAAATCTAGATCAATAAATTAACTAATTTCAACAAATGCACAAAATAATCAATCAATCATAATTGAATCATAAAATCAACAATTGACTACATCTAAATTCTAGAATAAATAATTAAGCCAAGCATAGTTGAAACACAAATTGAAAACTTTATTAAATTAATAAAATAGTTCAACATTGCAAAATAATTAAATTAAATAATGATAAATGGAGTTAAGAATGAAATTCTTCTCTATTCGTCAAAATTTAATTTTGATTGCTAGCCCTCAATTTGAAGTTATTCCTTACTTTTCTTGAATATTTTCCTCTCTAGACTTCTTAGAAAAATTTTTACTCTTTAACTTTCCAAAAAAAATGAAGTTCTGAAAATTAAATACCCATTTTTGCCTAAAAACCACTAGAAACCGGGTCATTAATCCAAAAATCGAGTTAAGTGCACTCAAAAACCGGGTCTCCGAAAAATAATTTGGCCAAAAACCGGGTGCTTTAGCCAAAAATCGGGTCGAACCTCTCCAAAAACTGAGTACTGATTTTTATAGTAAATGTTCTTCAAATTTATTTGATTTTTGAACCCAATATCTTCATATTTTCAATCTTAACTTCAAACTTCAAAAATAAATAAAATCATATCAAATTTTCACAAAATAAAATAAAATCATAATAAAATATATTTAAATTAACCTAAAAATACTACTAAAATAACACACATCAAGAGAAAGTGGAGCTTAAACCCATAAAGGACCACATACATCTTGATTCACAAACCAAGAAGCCTTTTGGGAGAGATTTCAAAGAAATTGCAAGTAGTTTCTAGTATGCTGCTTCAGTTTTCAGTAAGACATTGCAAAAATGGAGACAAAACAAAAGCCTAAAAAATGAAGAAATAGTGGGCCTAGGTCGGCCACATTGCTGGTGGAGAAGCTGACTGGGCGCCAATACAGAGAGATCTAGTCAAAAATTGCAGATTACAGGTTTGACAAAAGATCTTACAATTTGGATTCTAGATCTTACCTCTACTTTCGTATCCTCCACCATCTTCGCCACCCTGTTCACCTCCTCCACTCCCCCAGCAACATCAAAACCAAGAAAAATAGTCTCTCTCTAAATAACTAACATTCACTATTGTTTGCCAAATCAGAGACCCTCACAACCCACTCGCGATCTGATTGTATCTCCATCGTCAAATATTGTCACTCAACTGCAGGTCGATCATCTCTCCAATCTTTATAGTCGGCTCTCGTGGCTGCTGCAATTGGCTTTCCACTCTCCAATCGTTTGCTTGTAGATGAATGAGTTTAAAGCTCCTGAATCCAATGGAGAAGCAAAAGCAAATGGAAATGCTAAAGATGATGCAGCAAAATGGGTTTTCGAAGGAAATCGTATTCCTTAAATTGTGTTTCATTTTTCATTTTTTTAATGGTTAATTAATATGAGATTCATGTATTTTGACTGATTATACTAAAATGTCTGTATTTTTAAAATTATATTAAAATGTTCTTATTTTTTTTTTCCGTTATACTATGAGATCCTTATGTCCATTTTTACCTTATTTTCTATTAGTCAACAACTAAAAAGTCAACTTTTACTTAAATTATTTATTAAAATACCTAAAATGTCCCTCTTTCTTCTTTCACCATATATCATACAGCTTCAACCTCTCTCTCTGTGTACAAATTTTCAAGGAGCTCATAATCTTCAATACCCAATTGAAAAAATCAAGATCAATATCCTCTTGATAAAATAAAACCAATTCAAATTAAACAAATAAAAAAAATAAAAAATTGAAATCCTAGCCTCTACAATCTCATTCTCAAACCCAAGCCCCTGCAATGGTCTTCAATGGTTGCAACCAATTTTACCTCATTCTCAAATCCTAGCCTCTATAATCTCATCTCTATGAAAAATTTCGGTGATGTTCTTATAACCTTGGGAGATCCAGCTAGTATTAAAGCCACAAGAAGATCAAACATCATAATTAGGGGAAAAAATCATCAACCAAACCCTGGAAATCGCGCCAACACGACTTGGTTGAGTAAAGTGGAGGCAAGAATTTGTTACTTTGCTGGAGGAATTGCAATCGAACGAGTCACGAGCCAAGTTTGGAAAACTGGCATTCCTGGGAAGGAGGAACTGTGACTGGTTTAGAGTCAATGATGAGCTTGCAAAGGACGCTGAAGTTGAGTGGGCAACGAATGGTATCATTTTGGGCAAGACATGGGTTTAAAGAGAGATAAATGTGAAGAAGAAGAAGAAGAAAAGTAGATAATAATGGTAGAAGAGGTACATTGAGAAGCTTTTTTTTAGGGCTAGGGCCAAGAGGAAACATAGATAAAGAAAGAAAAGGGAGATTGTCGTTATTAGAGAGAAGGCAGACATAATTTAACTAGAGAGAAGCAATTAGTTTGATTTTTTTATTGATTTCTATGATTTTGGCAGCAGAAGTGACATCCAGTTAAAGGATTAAAGTGAAATTAGCACTTGTGTGTTCTTTCTCAATGTCCTATCAAGCCCTCCAAATATTCTTCAGCCTTTTTTTTTTATTTTGCATATTTTAATTCATTTTAACCCATATGATCATATGATTTAATTGATTTATATTGTACAATATTAAATTTGATAGTGGTGGTAGTGTGGTGGTATAATGGTGGTGAAGATGAAATTTTTGGTGTGGTTGAAAGTAATAGCATTTGAGTGAAAATTAGATTGAAAATGAGGGATATTTTAGACTTTTTATATGATTTAATGGATTTTCTAATATAAATATCTCGAATTTTAACAGAACCAAAATGCAGGGACTTTTTAATATAATTTTAAAAATACAAAAACTTTTTAGTATAAACAGACAAAATGTAAATACCTCATAGTAATTAATTATTTTTTTAATTTATTTATTTTTTAATTTATTGATATTAGGATGTAGAAGCTAAATTGACCGAACCAATCAAATCAAACTAAACGGACCAAATCAAGCCAAAATCGATGGTTTCATAATTTATTTGGTTTAAAAATAAAGTAAACTAAAAATTCAGTTTGATTTGCTATTTGAGCAATTTTTTCGGTTTCAAACAGAATCAAACCAGAGTTTTATATATATATATATATATATAAAGTAAACTAAAAATTCAGTTTGATTTGCTATTTGAGCAATTTTTTCGGTTTCAAACAGAATCAAACCAGAGTTTTATATATATATATATATATATATATATTATTTTTTACCATTATTACAATTAAATATATTTGATGTGATTTTATATACAACTACATTTTTTAACCTAATATTAATTTAGAATTTAAAAAAATACCATCAATGAAAATTAACTAAAGATAAATAAAAAATAATCTAATTTTTGAGAAAAAATACAATTTTTGAATGCGCCAATTAATAGAATAGATAAGTTTTGGATTGTATAATATTAAATTATTTTTGAATTTTTTTGTTACTGATATTTTATCGGTATTTTTTCTTAAATTTATAATAAAATAATAACGATTTATAAAAAAAATCTTTAATTTGAAATTAGCAAATCAAAAGTATTTAAACCGAATCAAATTAAACTGAAATCGATAGTTTGATTATAATATTGATTTGATTCAAACCGATAAAATCAAACCGACGCCACCTCTAATTAATATTTATGTCAAAAATAAATAATAAAATTAAAATTTAAGCCTAAAAGGATATTTTTAATTATTTTATTACTGATTAACAAAAAATAGGGAGAATATTAAATGAAAGAATCTTGTAGTATAACGGAATATTTTTTAGGAGGAGAATGCATTTTTAAAAAGACATGGAAGAATTAATATAACGAGTCACTTAGATTTAAAATAATTTTTAAAGTCGTATATTAGTAAAATATCATTATTTATTATATATATAATACTGACAAATTATTAATTTAAAATATGAATATAATCATATAATTTTATAAAAAAATTTTAAAAAAAATATTATAAAATATATATTATTAATTTATCAAGTATTAATTTATAAAAATTATATTATATTAATTTTAAGTAATAGAAATCATTAGAATGCCCTAAGATTGGGAATTGAGAGAGTGCATTGTACAGATTGAGCTTTTGAACAGCAAGTGTAGATTTTCTTTTTCTTATTGGTCCAAACTCCAAAGGCAAGTTTTGCACAATAATATGCGGATTTGAATTGGCGTTTAGTTGTTCGTTTTTGGTAATATATGGATTAGTGTTTAGGTATATCTGTTTGATTGGCAATGGTAAGGCAAGTTTGGAATTGTTTTTGCGTGTTTGATTGGCTATGATCAGGCAAGTTTGGAATTGTTTTTGCGGGTTTGGTCGGCTATGACAAGGCAAGTTTGGAATTGTCATGCTTTTAAACCATAAAAAGTGTAAGGATGTGGTGCTTTGACTCGCTTAACCATGTATGTGATTCTCTGACTGCTTTTGTCATGCCTAACCACTGCTTTGTGCTTTATAAATTGTACATGATAGGAAGGGATAAGAGTATGACGTAATGGACAGTGCTAAAAATTGAGAGACAAGACCCTTTTGATTTAAATATTCGTGAACGAAAAATAAAAATAAAAATATTAATTAAAATTTACTATTTTGTTTTTAAAAATATTTATTTTTTAATTTTTTTTATTTAGTTAAACTTTGAATTCAACCAAAATAAATAAATATATTATAGTAAAATTCTATTTTTTTTTAATAAAAAATCATAATGATCTAACTACATTCTAAAAAAGAAAAAATAAATAGGAAAATTAATGAAAGATTAAATTTATTGTTTTATTATTATTATTATTAGTCTATATAATTTTTTTTAAAATTAAATTAAAATAATTTATTTAATATATATAATATAATATAATATAATTGGATGTTCATTTTCATCTAACAATTGTTTAGAATTTAATTATTCTAGCAATAACACTTAACAAGTTTCTTTGAAATTCTATCACGTGAATAGATTCTTAAGCATAAACGCCAATAAATTATATGAACCAGTCAATTATGTTTACTAGTACTAAGTACTACTCTTCTACTAATCATGCAACTATGAAAATAAAGCCAAGAGTAGTTGACTGACTTTTTCAATTCTCCTCAAGTCCCTAAATTTCTAATTTCTCTAATTGAAACAATTCTAGACCATATACATAATATTATACTTATAATGTTTTGAAAATCAAATCTCATTTATAGATTCAATAAATTAAATAAGAAAAATGTATAGTGGCTTGGTGTAATTAATTTAATTTAATGACATTTGACTAATTTTTAATTAAAAATTATTTAATATAAAAGTGTAATATATCCTAATCACTCATATAAATATGAGATTTAATTTTGTTAAACTGAGATCACCATATGTTTTTGTAAATGTATAATACACTATACATTAATATATTCAATGCACTGAATAATCTCTATTTAATTAAATTAAATTAATTAAACTAGTTCAATCAATTTAGTAGTTTGTTATAGCAATTCATGGCTTATTCTAATTTTAAACATATTTTGATAATGTATATCTAGTTAATTGAATTAAATAAATTGAAACCGATCAATTAATTTATTAATCAGTTTTGTTTTGCGATTTTTTTTTTTTTTTTTTGTTTTCTTGAATATTAGAGAGGGAGGATGTAAATTTGAATTTATCACTCAAATTATGTATATTATTAAGTCACTTTGGGTAATGTTTAATTTTAAAAATACCAATGAATTAGTATTGAGATGTATCATTTTCAGATGTGAAATATGTAATTGAATGAGTGGGTTAAAGACTACACATAAAATTCTAATTTTCTAGTAACATTATGATTTCTTTTTTCTTTTTCTGAGAAAGAACATTGTGATTTCTTGGAACATACAATTACTGCTGCTTGAAATTCAATACCAAGAAACTGCCCAATGAAAAACTGACAACAAAAGATATTAATTCCACACAATCAGTCATCTTTGTCCGCTGGAAAAACAGCTAGAAAATTACCTTCAAAGGTTAATTATGGGCGGTTGTCCCCCTACCCTATTGGTGGTTGATTGACTTTGTCAATTCCATAATTGCCAATAACTTGTCAAATATCTCTGTCAAATAAGCAAGGACAGTTCTGCCTATAAATTTAACCCCTTTGTATATATAGCTCAATATTAACTAATCTCAGAAATCTCATTACAAGAGTCCTAATCTTTTGTTTTCAGAAATCTCAGAAAAAAACATTTGCTTTGAAAAAGAATGGAACCAATCAAGAATCAAAATAACCAAACCCAATTAAGCAAATGTAGCGATTCACACTATAACAAGCTAGCCACTAAGTTCTTTGACAAAGTGTTCTTCTTTTGTGTTTTATTACTTTATTCTTCAATGCTTCCTTTAATATTCAACTTAATGAAATTCTTTAACTCCAACATTGGCAAAGATTGCATGTTCCTTCTTTGCAATGGAATTCTAGTTTTTATTGTCAAGAACTCTGGTCTAATGGGCAATTCTGATCAAGAAATTAATCTCATAAAAAATGGTGGAATTCCAAAGGGAGCAGAGACGAAAACAGAGGAAAAAATGGTCATGGAAGTTAAAGAAGTGCAAGAAATAGAATCCAAGTCTTTGGTTATGCCAGAAGCACAAGATGAAGTAGGTGAAAAAGCTAATAAAATTTTTGTCATTCCTGAAGAAGAAGAAGAAGAAGAAGAAGAAGAAGAAGAAGAAGAAATTGGATTGTTGAGTGTTGAAGATTTGAACAAGAAATGTGATGATTTTATAAGAAAGATGAAAGCAGAAATCATATTAGAAGCTCAATAACTTATCTTGGTTTAATATTTATGGGTACAAAATTTTTTTTCCCTTCTAAATTTTGGTTCAATTTTTGATGTGCTAGGCCTAGGCCAGCTCTTACAGAAGTTGTGATTGTATTCTCAATATGAAAGACTTACAGTTATAGAATCAATCCAATTGCAATTTCAAAATAATTACATGATTAAGTAGTTAAGTCCAAATATTATATTAAATTTTAATTTTTTATATTTTATTTTAGAATAAATTATATGGTTGATCACTAAACTTTACACTAATTTTTGTTGAGGTAGCAAAACATTAATTTATAATTATTTGGTCTCAAATTTTTTATTTTTAATTCAATGGAAGCCACCAATTTTTTATTATCCGAATGCTGATGTGAAAAAATAAAGAAAAATAATATTCTTCTGAATCAGTTGGTGCCCACCACTTTTTAGCTGTAAAAATATATGTATATATTTTTTTTTTTATTTAGATAATTATCTCTAAATATTTAAGAGTTATAAAATCAATAAGACAAATGCAATTTAGTAGCAAGAATGATTAAACATAAAGCATCAACTTCCACCTTTAATATTTAAAAAAAAAAATTGCTGCAAAGCTGCATAGATCTTGAAATCATTGATATGATAATGGGGAGAAGAGCTCTTCAATGGCTTCCACAAAGACTTTTCTTCTTCTCTATTCTAAATACTTCTCCTTCTTCCTTATACTCCTTTCTTTCATCATCAAATTTTAATTTTAAAAGTTTCCATTAACAATCCCAAACCCTTCCTATAATCCTTCAACAAATCCATTAACCCCACTCCCCTTATCCCTATACCATATTAACATCTTTCACCTTTGAATCCACTATCCACAATGCTCTTCTAGCTAATAACACCAATCAAGTTTGAAATCCTTCAAAACTCTCACCATTAGTTTTATGTATCTGATTCTTAGAGATATATGATCCATTTGAATGATAAAATTTTTCTTTGTCATAATTTTTACCTTGTGGATTGGATAGAAGGAGAACGAAAAAAGAAACTCTGGCAGGAAAAAAATTATAGATATATTAGCTAAAGAGAGTTGGAGATTTGATGAACGATAAAAAGAGGAATTCATAAATCAGAATGGTGTGTGTGTGTGAGAGAGAGAGTTACTAAATTTTTTTTAAAAAAAAATCTTTATTTTTTCTGAAATTGGAGAATGGTGGATCCTATTTCTAGTTGACTATGCAATAATATCCTAAATTTTTTTCTTTCACATCAACCCTCTTATGATCAGTAAATGGTGAGTGACCTCCTGTTGAATAAACTAATGCTAAGTGACCAAATAATTTCAAATAAATTTTGTGTGCTCCAATAAAAATTAGTGCAAAATTTAGTAATCAACAATATAATTTACCCTTTTATTTTAACATGAGATGTTTAACTTTAATTGTTTTGAAATAAAAGTATGAAAGTATTATAATGTAGCAATTGTACCACTAAACTATCAATTCAATTTTATTCTAAATAATAATTCATATAGAGTTAAATAAATAAATTTAAAAATAAATTAAATAAATAAAAAATAAAAATTTTAACTTATTAGAACATCTCCTACTGAGTGGTATTTTTAGTGTAAAACACCAAAATGCCTTTCGTTTTGCTCTCCAACCCAGTGGCAAATTTAATATATTTTGGTGTTTGTGAATAGCACAACACCAAATTTAATATTTTACTATTCATCCATGGCATTTTCTTTTTATTTTATTTTTTATTTATAAAAAACTCTATTTTATGAACATTATTTATAAAAAAAAAGCTCTTATTGTAATACAAATTGCAAATTTCAATAAAAATATCAAATATTTATATTTATATTAATTATTATATAAACATTCAAATTAAATACAAACAATTAAATTAAAATTATCTAAATTTTTACAAAAAAATCCCCCCATTTTAAGAAAAATATTTAATTTAGACATTTAATATGTTTATTTGAAATAATACAAATTATAAATTTCAATTAAAAATATCAAATATTTATACTAACATTAATTCAAATTAAATACGAGTAATAAAATTTAAATTACCTAAATTTTTATATTAAATACAAAATATCAACACCGATAATATTAATTAAAATTACTGTAAATATTCAAAATACATATTAATATAATAATATAATATAGACTAAAATCTAAATTTAACAATCTGGTATATCTGCTCCAGATTCACTAATATTATCAAAATATTGGTCAAAAGCATCAGTGACAGAAGAAAACCTTTATAGTCGGTTTCAGCTCGAAAATTGCTCACATACATTTGGATCAGCAATTGTACTCAAGTCACGGAGTAAAATTTTATTTTTCTTTTTCATTTCTTTTAAGGTCAAATTCTACAGTTTTATATCCATTTATTTCTGTCTATCCAAGCTACTTTTTTTAATATCTCCATAAGTTGTTTATTCTCTTCTCTAAGGTTGTTGCATAATTTTGCTATATCTTCATCATTTTCTTTTTCAATTTGGCTTTTTTCACTCCACACGGTCAATGAGATGAAGTACCACCAAAACTGTCATCATTTAAATTGGGAGAAAATGATGATAATTCAAGAGACGATGATATTGGCAATTCAAGAGTCGATGATATCGGCGATTCAGGAGTAGGATTATCTAACTAAGCAACTTGAATGACAATGGAAATATTTTCTTTAAACTTTTAAAAATCCTTAGCCATATGCCAAACATGATTACATTTGAATCCTTTTTTGAGCTTCAATTCTTGCATGAATATGTATTTTACTCGATTTAACTGCAAGTGATTGTGAAAGTAATATTAAGTATTCGAATTGATAATAATAGTAAAAAAAAAATTATAAATACTCATAATATCTTCATTTGAAGCACCACTTAGATTTAAATTATTTATTTATTTTAAATATCCATTCAATTTCTTTATTTCAGCAATTATAATAAGTATTCTAGATTGCACAAATTGTTTGGATAAATACTCCATTTGCTAGTTTCTTGCTTCATTGCAATTCTGCTCCACACGGTATCAAAATTGATCTGAAGATTAATACTTACCTGTAATATGATCCTGAGAAATATTTAAATAAACTTGACAAAAGAGTACATCTTCAAAATTATAATATACAGTAGATCAGATAGACGTTTTCTAGCAAAGAAATAGATAGAGAAGAAAAATGACTTTTTTGCAAGATGATAATTTTCTGCAAGATGATGTTTTCACATTGAATTGGAGATATGTATTTATAGCAAATAAATATTTCAAAATTTTTAAATTTACACTCTGCCCAATGGATTCAGATAAGAATCTTATTAGTTTTACATATTCTCCAATATTTTCAAATTCACATTCTGCCCAATAAAAATCACACTATGCCTAATAAATTCAGATAAAAATCTTGTCAGTTTTTTACATTCTACAATATTTTTAAATTCTCACTTTGTTCAAAAATTAATTCACCCTTTACCTAATAAATTCAAATAAGAATCTTATTAGTTTTACATATTCTCCAATATTTTTAAATTCATACTCTGCCCAATAAATTCAAATAAGAATCTTATCAGCTTTACACATTTTTCAATATTATTAAATTCACACTCTTCCCAAAAAATAATTCATAGTCTGCCTAATGAATTCAAATAAGAATCTTATCAGCTTTACACATATTTTAATATTTTTAAATTCACATTCTGCCCAATAAAATTCATATTATACCCAATAAATTCATATAAAAATCTTATCAGCTTTACACATTCTCCAATATTTTAAAATTCACATTCTGCCTAGAAAATAATACACACTCTGTCCAATAAATTTTAATAATTCAAATAAGAATTTTATCAGCTTTACATATTCTCTAATATTTTCAAATTCACAGTTTGCCCAGTAAATTTAAATAAAAATCTTATTAGTTTTACACGTTTTTCAATATTTTTAAATTTACACTTTGCCTAATGAATAATTCACACTTTGCCCAATGAATTCATATAAGAATTTTATCAGCTTTATACATTCTCTAATATTTTCAAATTAATACTTTGCCCAATGAATTTAGCTTTATATGTTCTCCAATATATGTAGATAAGAAAATCCAATGAATTCTAAATCATCGGATCGATTACATCATCATCTATAATCATTAGGTTGGATTTTAAATCAGATAAGATAAGTTTCTTTATTTAATATAAATAACTTACTTTGTTATAAAATGGCTTACGATTCTAAATTTCTTCTCCTTTTATCTACCTATTAAAAAATAAACATACAAAAAATTTAGCCCATTCCTTCACTTCCAAAATGAATTTTAATATAAAAATTTTAGCTAATTTATCAAGTTCAAGTTCTAGTTCTTCTTCTAATGAAAACAGTGATGTTCTAATTCAGAATAACCTTGCAGACATCGATGCATCTGAAGAATCAATGCATCATATGATTGCTAACAATAACATGATACTCGCAAACTACTTCAATAAAAAAAAATCAAGTGATCCATCGTAACTCGATTATTGATCATGCAATGATTTATCGCAATCGGAAAAATGCTGATCGTAATTTGTTCAACGACTATTTTGCTGAAAATCCAAGCTATAGTGATGCCATGTTTCATCGATGATATCGAATGTCACGAAGTTTGTTCCTTCATATTGTTGATATGGTGAAATGTTATGATAACTATTTCCAACAATGAAGCGATGGAAATGGTAAACTAGGATTATCATCTTTACAAAAAAGTAACAGCTACCTTTTGAATTTTGGCATATGGTATATTGGCAGATTCAGTGGATGAGTACATTAAAATAGGGGAATCAATAGCGATGGAAAGTATGAAGTGATTTTATCGTGCTATTGTGGAGATATTTATATAACGGTATTTAAGAACACCTATTGCTAATAACATTGCTAGGCTACTCCATATTGATCAACAACGTGGTTTTCCAAGAATGTTGGACAGCCTAGATTGTATGCAATAGAAATGAAAAAATTTTCCAACTGCATGGGCTGAATAATTCGCAGGTCGTAGTGACTCACCAACTATTATTCTCTAAATTGTAGTGGACTATGATCTTTGGATATACATGCATATTTTGGTATGTTAGACAACAATAATGATATTAACGTGTTGGATTTATCAAATCTTTTTTCTAATCTTGCTCAAGGTATTGTTTCTCTAACTAATTATACTATTCAAGGTACAAAGTATAACATGTGTTTTATTTAGCTGATAATATATACCCAAAATGGTCAACTATTATGTAAAGTATTCACCAACTGCAATGTCAAAAGAAAAAATATTTTACCATACTACAAGAAACATGTAGAAAGGATGTGGAACGTACCTTTAAAGTTCTCCCATCACAATTCGTAATAATGGCAGGATCAATATGTTTTTGGAGAAAAAATGTGTTACATAATATTATGAGTGTATGCATTATCATACACAATATGATTATCGAGGATGAACGTAATCTTGATGCACCGATTCAAGAAGCGAGTGACGCACCAACCAGAGAAGTTAAATTGATGGCTAATGAAAATACAAGATTTCATCAATTTATTGCTTGTTATAGAAAAATCAAGGATAAAGATGCTCACATTACGCTCTGTAATGCATTAATTGATCATTTATTAGAAGAATATACTAACTCAGATGATTTAATAAACGTCACTATGTATTTTTGTATTTGTGTTTAAACTTTATTATAAAAGTAACGTAAGTCTCTCCAATTATTTTTATTAATGTAATTTTATTTTAAAATAATATATTAATAGTAAATGTCATTTTAGTTAATAAATTATTATATTTTTATTTGTTAGTTTATCACTTTGCTAAATTAATAATTAAATTTTTTTAACCAATATGTAAAACATATTTATTTATAAAAAATTAGTAAAATACATAAAATAGTGAAGAATTATAAAAAAATAAATTGTATAAAAATAGATGAAACGGAATATAAAGAAAAATTTATTTTTGGATATTAAAAATGGTGTTATGGTATGACATAAAAATAGATGAAAATACTGTTTGATATGACATAAACTGCAAAATGATATAAAATTAATTATATTTTAATATTTATACTTGGAGATGATCTTACTTTGAATAGTAGTAATTATGACTAAATACTTTATTAAAATTTCAATTTATTTCTTATTTAAGTTAATTTTAAATTAATTTAATTATTTTTTAATAAAATTTTATCTGAAATAATTATTTTCTAACTAAGTTTATTTGAAATAACTAATATTTTCATTAGGAAAATTGAAAATCTAAAATCATATTTTTTTTCATGTAATGTAGACATTGTTGTGCCAATAAACCCTAAACTCCAGGAGCGTTGCACCCCAAACTTTTTAAAATTAATTTTTAAATATACATAATTTGTAAGATATTTTAAAAATATATCATATTAACCTCCTTAAAATTTTAAAATATTATATTAGTCTCCTCAAGTTTTTCAAAATTAGTTTTTATACCTATATGTTTTTAATATATTTTTAAAATATATTATATTGGTCTTTCAAATTTTCAAATTTTTTATTTTAGACTATATATTATTTTAAAATAAAATTACATTTAGCCCTCTAAATTTTTAAAATTTTTTCTATTATATGTATATATCGTAATTTTTTCTTAAAATATATATAAATTACCCTAAGTTTTAAAATTCTATTTTTTATCAATGTATTATTATATTTATATATAAATAAATATTTTATAATATAATAATAATGCTAAAAATTTAAAAAATTTTATATCAGTTTTACAAATTTGAATTTTTTTTTTTGTCCACTATTATTTTAGCCTCTCAACCATTAGAGTCTAATTATGATCCTACTAAACTCAATTACATTGTAAGTCTACTTTCAAAATCATATCAGTGCCACTAAACCTTAAACTCAGTTACATTGTAAGTCTACTTTCAAAACCATCTCTCATAACAAGTTTAGTTTGATGCTCTAGTTGGTTAATCCAATGCATTGAGATTTTTGTTTTCGAAGATAAAATTTCATATTTACATCAATTTTCAAACCAATTTACATTAATTTTTCAAATGTAAAGGACAATATCCAATGCATTGAGACTTGAGAGACATAATTTTCAATCATGTAGTACAAGAAGATGGAACAATTCAATGGGTACAAGACAAGAAAGTGATCAATGATAAAATTATTCATTGCACATCCTTCAAATAGATCCAAATTTTCTTTTTGATGTCTTTAAGCAAAGGTGGACCCTTCTACCTCTTGATGACCATGCCTTGTCCCAAGCCTAGATATTTGAGGGTTTTGTTACCCTTTTTGGCCCGAATATAATAATTATCCTCTTAAGCATCCCTGACTGAATTGATAAAGCTCTTCATTATGCATTTTCTGGCCCAATGATCTACCCCAAACTTAAACATACTTCTCAATGTAAAATTGTTAGCCATTAGTCCAGTTCTACTCTGTAGCTGGTATCACTTGACTGCACCTTCAAAATGTGCAATTCTGGTCGAGACTAGAAATCGTAGAATTCCATCAGACTTCATCTGAATCAGCCATGAGCTCAAGAGTAGTTTTCAGACTGCATATCCATGAACATTCCTCCTGCCCTTTCTTCTCCCTTCCTAAAATGGCAACAACACTTCAATAAAGCATAACATCAACTTAGTTTGTCCTCTCCATGTAAAAATTTCCAGCATCTATAAGATGCTTATTTCACCTCCATAGGCAAACTGAAGCAGTTGCATTAAACATTAATGCTGCAAAAATACATTTTCACACATACCTGAACCAAAAAGGAAAGGAATTCCTTTAGTACTTTTCATACATGAGAATACAAACAATATTTGTAAGTGCATAAGATATGCACACTGCGTATGCATGTGTGCATGCATTACTAATATATGCATATAACATTAGCTTTTGGTCCACATAAATTAGGCAGATGTTGTGCTGTTTTACTTTTCTTCAATTATAGAAATAGAGATGCTAAAGAAAACAGAAGGAAAGAAGAATTGAGACGATTATGATCAAAATTTATTTTCATTTAAAGACCGTGGTGAATTAATGGTGTGAAAATCTGTAAAATGTTACAAACATACATCTCTACTAATCCTTCCAATTGCTCAACAAAATCAATCTAAGACCTCACCAGTAACAATAATGAGATAACAGCAAATGCCAAAATGCAATCTTCAGATTGTAGAACTAGTTCCTGCAGAGTGATACATAGAAGCGAATTTTAAGCACAACTGGCGGTCTCTGTCATCCCCCCAGCCTCCCCAGCCCTTGAATCCAGCTTTATACCCTTGCTGATGCTCATAAGCATGCACTTTCCACTTTGAATTGATGTTTGCCACCTTGTCAATATCTTCTATCGCAATATTTACAGCACCATTATCAATACAAACATTTTTCTCCCCATGGCCCTGATGCAAACCACACTTCCCAAAATGAACAGCACTGGTCCTTGGCCCGCGTAGTGTGTAAACAGAACCACCAAATGAGGGATATACTGTTGCCCACATTGTTATATCCCAATTGTAATCATCAAAAAAACAAAATTCTCTTGCTTTCATATGAATTTTTCTCCAAACAGTTCGGTTAAAGGAGTAACCCACATTTCCCATTCTCTCAGCAACTAAACTTTCCCAATTTTCTCCTCTTAAATTCACATCAGAAGGTGCTAAATTTGCAGCATAGCAATCTGGACATTTCAGAGGCTTCAATTCTGTGAGCAACTGCAAGTTGCGATATGCGTTAGGAAAGATGAAGTGATCTTCCTCTATGAAAAGAATATGACCTGACTGTCCCTTTGTCTCCTTCAGTCCATCCCATACTGTATTCATCACCCACCACCAGTGATGCTTCAACGACACAATCTTTGGTAACCGGTGGTTTCCATATTGATCAGGATTGCCGACACAATGTTTCTTTGTTGCATCATCCTTATCCTTGCAATCTTTAGGGGAAACACCAGGAAAGCTATCAGGAAAAACATGAGGCGAAAAAGCCGCAAATATCTGTTTCACTTGGCAAAATTTGATACTTTCTACAATCTTATTCATTTCTTTAAAGTACCCATCATGGCTAACAATAAGTAAAGTCTCACTTATCCCCTCTACCTTTGACAAACTCTGCACAACTGCTTCGAGATATTTGGGCCTATTATGAACATATAGAACAATGGTTATATGATCCTTGGCTAAATTTGGATACAGGTCTACATTCCTAGAGGGTAACTGGTTAAGCTTCTCCAATCGAATTGACAATTCAGTCTGTTTGGGGAGATCAAGTATTGCTCCATAACACGAATAATTAGAACTTGGTCTCATGTCCTTGTGTGTGTCATTTAAAGACCGTGTCATAAAATTTGAACATGAATTTGTTCCAAGCAGAACAATCAGTAATAAAACCCCCAATACAGTAACTAGAGCTAGAGATACAAATCGGCGAACAGCCCCCGATTTAAAGCGATGTCTCTTGATATTGGCAGCCATCAGAACTACAAAACATGAAACACTTTAATGGCTCGGTAAAGTAGAAACACCAAAGTACGGTAATAGATAGAATAGGCTAAAAGGGCAATTGCCAGAAACCTTAAGAACTGTCTTCAAGTCTGAGATTGAAGCAACCACAGAATCTTATTCTTTAAATCCATGGAGTGGAATAAAAACTCTCACCTGCTGGTGGCTGAATCAATATAAAGAGAATGTTTTAGCAAGTGTTTAACCCGGTCAAGAGGCTGAATTAGTCCAGTGACCCGTTTCTGAGTCAACAGATTTGAGCAGTCATTTAAATCACATGATGGCATCATGGGGGTTCATAATTATAATTCATTTTTAAATTTAAAAAAATATATTTAAAAATTTGCAATGATAAAGAATAGTCTTAAATAAATAAAAATGGAAGATAAAACCAACCAGCAAAATAATTTAAATAAATATAGATTGGAGAATGACGGGTTCCAAGCATAAAGAAAGACAGACGTTCATATTTGTTGCAGTGAGAACTACAAAGTATATATGATTCTTCCTGTGTAGTAACCAAAAAAGAATGGCTGAAGTGACGCTGGACAGACTTTTCAAACTACAAGTACTCATATACCTTGCCTTGTCAAAATTTCTGTTTAAACTTATAACCATCTATAAATGGATAGATTTTCTGTTTAAACTTAATAGCCATCTATAAATGGACAGAATTTCTGCTTAAACTTAATAGCCATCTATAAATGGACAGAGATAAAGTTCCAAATTCTTTGGTCCCTAATTCAAAGACCAAGATACAAAAAAATGGGCATTCCAATACAATAATTTACCAAAAAAGTATATAAAATACTTGTAATACTTTAATGTAAATGCAGAAATTCATTAAGCAACATTACTACACAACTGAATTAGACAGGCCAAAAAAAAAACTCAATTGAAAGCTTCAATATGTTAACTATAAAACAAAAAAGGGAAAAGATAAATTTTTATCAGATATTAAAGAATTATTTATCCCACAGGTATTAATTGAGATAGAGCATTCATTCTTTTCTAAATATATTATAGCCTTTGAAGCATAGTAAACCAAAACCAACTTAAATCACTGAGAATTATGTAATCAGACTAATATATTGTGCTTTATTTGCCTTGATTCGATTATGAAATGACCCATTAAGCAATAAAAAATCAAGAACGAGTTTGGCCATCTCCCTTTGCCAATGCTAATAAATTATGAACACATTGAAGAATTTCTAACAAATTACACCCATAGATTCAAAGAGAGATTACCTTGACCGTGTTGCCACAGCTGGAGATTCAGTTAGCCCGCTGCCCGCCGGAGCTGATGTAAAAAGACGGCGGCGGCAGTGAAGTTGAAAGTGAAATTAGAGGGTAAAGGGTGGAGAAAAAAAAAACCCACTAGGTTTTAGCTATCAAAACGCAAAACCCATATGTAAAAAACAACAAATTCACGAGATTTACTAGCAAAAATGGACTCTTTACGGAATATAAAATCTGGGTTCTATTGGTTTGCTTGCTGAGATTAAATTGTCCAAATTATAGAAGACTTTTCCTGGGATTTTGATTGGAGAAGAACTTTTTGTTTGCAAGCAGTTGGAGTCGGAGTTTTCAAGCTTCAAGTTTGTATTAAAGAAACGGAAACTTCAAGGCAAGTTTATTAAATGGAAGCTTGAAAAAAAAAAAAGAGAGAATTTATAATTTGTGAATAAAAGCTTGAAAAATCAGGTAAATATGTTATTTGTTTTGATCGTAAAGAAGATAAATGCTTGTGTTCGGTGCGCTGTGACTTGTGAGCGGCACTTGTTAAGCTCCGCATTGGCTAGAAACCGATAGCTAATGCTCCATGCTGATGTAAATAATCTAGTATTTTTCATATGAAAAGGAAAATATTCTTTTTTTTTTTTTATTAACAAAACATAAACTAATGATAAAAATATTCAACTTTGATTTTTCTTTTTTCTTTTTAAGAAATTCTATCCCTCCAAACGGTAACACCATAGAATATATCATACATCTCAAGAAATTTTCATTTTTTTTAATTTTTGACCAAAAATATTTATAGAGCTTCAACCTACGACTAACCAATCTTATAACAAATCTAAGGATATCAAATCCTTGAAAAGTAAGCAACATAAGACTAACAAAATACTAAGTGATTATAAGAAAAAAAAAATGAAAAGTGAATTAAAGTAATGAAAAATCAAATAATGATAAAATTGTAAATAAATGAAAAATCAAGATTAAATTGAAAATTTCTTATCCAAAGTTTAAAATCATATCCTAAGACAGTATTAAATGAAACAACAGTTAAAAATAACTTAAATTAGACCTCATTTTCAGTATTGAAATTAAATATATTTTTATGTATTTCTCATTTCAATTTTTATACCATTTTTTACTAAATTACACTTAATTTTTCATAAACTCAAAATTTATATCCATAAATCCTAAATTATTAAATTGTTTATCCTATTTTAAGATAACCTAAATTTAATGATATAACCTAAATTTAATGAACTAAATGAAGATTAAAAATGTAATAAAAAATTTCTTACACTTGAATTAATAGAAAATTAAGAATGTCATAACTGTATATAGGAAAACTATACAAGGGCAAAATTGAAAATGTACTATTTGATGGACCCACACTTAAATTATCTACAAAACCCTAAAAAATTCTGATTTTCTCTTCATTTTGGAGATGGTGACCAAATGCATCTTCTAAAATAACTTCCATCAAATTTTCCTTACAACTTCCATCAAATTTTCCTTTCAACATCAACAAGTTCTTCCAATAATTCACCAAGGTTTTAAGGTAAAATTCTATGTATTCATCTTAAAATTTATTCTTATGAATTCTAGAGTTAGAATATAGAAAAATAGATGAATGAAAATTTGAGTTTTAGAATTTGTAAACCCTAGGTTTATGGTTAGAAGAAATTGATACAAATTGAGTTTAGAAATTTTAAAATCTGTATTAAGAACAGAAGATTGAAACTCAATTTTTGCGGCCTTAATAAACGATTTTGAAAAAGCATAAAATATAAAAGTTGTAGTTTCAAGTCTTAAATATATGTCTGTAAAACAGTTTTGTAAAATTCGAAGTGAGGAATGAGATATTAGGTTATAAGTGAAATTGATTCAGATGGATAGCTCAACAGAAAATGCTACCATGTTTTAATGATTTGAGGACTTTAGATTCTGAATTAGGAAAAGTATTAAACATAAAAAATATTCATTTATGTCTTATATAAATTTATGTAAAATAGTTTTACCATTAGATATATATATATATTAGGAGTTACAATCATGTTAGTAGAATCTGCCTGGATGAAAGTTACAGAACAACGGGGCTGACTTCAAATAGCCACCATAAATTGTGTAGTATTCGAATTAATATAAATTTTAGATATGTTTAAACCTGAGATGTCTATTTTAAGTAAAAAAAAAAGAATTAAAGTAATTAGATATTTATAGCTTAAGATAACAGTAAATGAATTAAAATTGCCAGTAATGAATCCTAAAAGAAAATCATAGATATAAAACCCTAGGGGGAAAATGTAAATTGAATTAAATATTAGAAATTGTATTAGAATTAAATGTTAACATGATATCTATATGATTGTAGTACAAAAAGAAAATGGAAAGAATAATAGAAACGATAAGTTGGGCATAAAAGCTTCCTTGGAGCATCGAAATTTAAATTGGAGAATTTTGAAGGATTTTGACTAATATAACAATTGAGGTGAGTTATTTATACATCATTTTACATATATAAACCCATTTTGTAAATTATTGAAGTCACCTTGAATTTTTCACATTTTGGCCGAAGCATGTGTAGCCCATTTTCCTTTGTATTTTCTTTGATTTCAATCTTATTTTTGCTTCCTTTCCTTTGAATTATTAATGTATTTGATATTATCATTGTATTGTTTGCAATGTGAACTTGTATAAACTTTGGCCTTTGTTGAACTTGCACCAAAACCTAACCAAAATGACTCTAAAGTTGTGCCCACCAAGTATTATATAAAATACCTCTATAAAAATTTCATAAACTTACCAAACTAATGCCATCGTCGCCAGCGATGTTGACTAGCCAATTTCGTCAACGCAACTGACATTAAATAACCACTTTCATACTTAACCCTTACTTGAATACCATGTCAATTGTCATACCCAATATTGAACCTATGGCTTGTTTATTGATATGTGTTGACACTGATTGATCAACGAGAAACTTATGTATTTATTGACTGATTCTTTGTACCTTATCATTTTCATAAGGTTTTTTGGTATTGTTATTATTCTGTATTGCTTATCTATATGTTGATTTGACAGAACTACCTTATCGATGGGATAATAAGTGAGTACCATCGGTATTGCATACAATAAACATTGCAAATCCTAACTGGAAAAGATTCATATTCTAGCTATGAGATCTGACCCGCTTTATATAATTTATATATGATTGTTAAATGTGATATGTATTCAAAGTTCTTTATCTGTTATTTTCACGTATACATATGACATATTTATACAGTATTAATTACTGTTGATAACCATTTCCTTTATTTTGGACATTTAGTGTGCTTAATTGATAAACCATTATTTATTAGCTTTTGAGTGAACAATGTTTTAGGGTTTTGTTTGATAGTTTTTTACTAATTAAATTCTTTTGTTTTATTTTTGTTTAACTACGCACAACTCTTAATATAAAATTACGCTCATTTGATTTTGAAATAAAATATTTATCTTTAATTGGTTAAAAATTATTTTGAACATAATTAAATATCTAAAATAAGTATATGAGATAAATTGAGCATTTATCAGTATTTTAATAATGTCATAGATATATTAACGCCTGTTAGTTCGAGTGGTAAGAAACTTATTTTTTTTAAATAAGATATCGAGTTCGAACCTTATAAATAGAGAAAATAAAAGCTGAAAGAATTTTTCTCTCTTACGAGTCTCGTACTTCCATTTAGTTCAAAACAGTAAATAAATAAATAACAAGGATTAAGTCATAACACAACGATGAGAGGCTTTTTTTTTAAGTGATTTTTTATTTTATGGTAAAAAAGTGCTTACTTTTGCCAAAATTCAAGCCTGTCTAAGTAATTATGTTTTGGAAGTTTAGGATAAAATACTCTATAGGGGATTTAAATTGATTTTTATAAGGAAAAGATGTACCTAACCCACATATTTCATTGTCTTATTATTATTATTATTTATTTATTATTAATACATATATAGAGTTTCTTTTGATTCTCCCAAATTATAAGTTTCAAATTATAAATTATAAAGCTAAAAATCACTTTATTTCTAGAATTTATAATTTTCAATTTCTGGTACTACTGTTCCTTTCCATGCGAATAAGATCACAAAATTATTTTTCTTTTTTTCTTTAACATATATTACATCATGTTTGTTATATTTAAATTAATCACATTTTTTAGCATTTATCTAACCCCTGCTTAAATTGTATCCCCTGCATGCATTGGGTTTATTCATGTCCCATATTGGCTAGGAGTAAAAATATGAAGAATATAAGTATTGAGGAATAACCATCCAAATGACTAGTTAGAGTTATTTTAATAATAATTGATTCAATAATTCAAAATGATTTTAATTTCAAGAATTTATTTTATTATGAGATATTATAAAACTAAGACTTGATCTCAGGGTCTCACCCTTAGCCATCCAGAATGGGGATCATTGGCAATTATAAGGATAGAGAAGGTACTTTTCACTAGGCAAATATGATACAGTCCTAAAATCTAAATTCTGATGTATATAAATATGCAAAATGAAAACATAAAACGTTAAAAGCTAATGAACATGATACATATGCAGATTCCATGTCCTAACAGATTATTTCTAAAATTATTTTTGCAGCCATTTAAGAAACTGACATTCACATTGTATAGATTTCATAAAATGTTTATATTGTACTATTTATGGTTGAAGGCTTGAAATGAAAGGACATAATACATGTGAAAATAAGGCAAAAACATAAAATGAAAAGAAGAAGAACATAGCAGAAAATAGAGAATTAACAATCCCCTCTCTCAAAGCTAAAACAAAATGAAATGTATTTACAATCCTTCTTACCTTTTCTTGCTTGTGTTTTTCATAAGTCTTATGAACCATTCAGGCTTCCTTCTGGTCACAATGTGCCCAATCACCGATCCCACCACTACCCCACATGCATAGCCTATCACAACTATTTTCCAGCCAAAGGAGATAGCAGAGCTCTCACCTTCTTCATTTTCAGGTGGTTGATGTGAAGCTAAAACACATTCCTTTGACAAAGGTTTTCCACAAAGCCCTGAATTATCCTTGAACGAATTGTTTTCGAAGGTATTAAATTGTTTTCCTTGTGGTATGGGCCCTGTTAGATGGTTATTGGAGACATTTAAGAATTCAAGAAATGTAAGCTGCGCAAGTTGTTGAGGTATCTCTCCTAAAAGCTGATTCTGAGAAAGGTCCAACGATTCAAGCTCTATCATGTTTCCCAAAATTGGAGGGATGCGACCGGTAAGAGCATTATTGGAGAGGTTAAGGCAGACAATAGCCTTCAAATTCCCAATAGCTTGAGGAATTTCTCCTTCAAACCTATTGCTTGAGAGATCAATAATTGCTAAGAACTCGAGAATTTTATGATATTCAATCATTGTGCCTTTATTTGTCATTGACATTGAATAGCTATAAGAATCACTCCACGAATAGCCAATTATCTTAAGGCTTGTGTTTGAATGCAAATAACTTAAGCTTGTTGCCTCTGCAAATCTCATGGCAATCCAAATTTTGAAATGTTGAGATGGTAACTTCCCGATAAAACAATTGAAGGAGAGATCAATGATGTGCAATTTAGGAAAGTCAAAATTAGTTTTTGGTTTCCCAATTGCACCATAGAATCTATTGGACCGTAGAATGAGAACTCTTAACTCAGGGAGAGTGCCTAACCAAATTGGAAATGTATCATTTATTTGATTGTCTCCAAGATTAAGAGTCTCTAAAATGGTACAGTTGGCCAATGATTTTGGTACTTGCCCCTGCAATTGATTTTTACTGAAATCAATCATTCTCAACTTGCATTGCTTTGTGTATGTTGGAGGAATGCTGCCATGGAGGTAATTGTTTCTTAGATTTAGTGTTGATAGAGAGTTACTAAAATTACCTAAACAAGGCAAAGGGATGCCACTGAGATTATTATTTGACAAGTCAAGGACAGAAAGAGAAGTGAGAGTGCAAATCATTGAAGACATTTTTCCACTCAATTTATTGTTGGAAATGGAATATTCAACAATAGAAGATGTTGGAATTGGAATTGGACCTTGAAACTTGTTGAAATCGAGTACCAAAACACGTAAATTACTCCAAGGAAGAATGGATTTAGGTTGGTCAAAACCTATTAGAAAGTTGGCGCCTAAACTAAATACCAAAGAGTTTCCCTGCCCACATTCCACATCCATTCAGGAATCTTGCCATGAATTTTATTGTTACCAAGATTTAAAAATTCTAGTTTATCTTGGCTTTGTAAAAAAATTGGGAACTCAGCCAAGTTGCATATACCCAATGCTAAAATTCTGAACTTTGGAATGGTGCCATTGATGTCAGATTTGGTAATTACGGACAAATTGTTTACTGCTAATTGGACATCCACAAGGAACCTAAGCTTTAAAAACATGTCAAATTCTAATGTTCCTCCTAAGGAATTTACTTGTAATTGAAACCTCTGAATATTAATGAGCCCCGAAATTGACCTCGAGATCGGACCATGCAAGTTATTATCATAAAGAATTAATAAAGTTAGTCTGGTGAGGTTCCCTAGCCAAGATGGAAATTGAGCAGTCAAATGATTTTCGTAAAGTTTTAATTCAGTAAGTTGTGTCAGATTTTGAAGTGAAGATGGGATGTCACCATATAAATTAGTTTCACCTAGACCTAATATAGTTAGATTTGATAGCTTACCAAGTGATGGAAACAAGGTCCAATTACGGAAGTTGTTTATTGACAGTGTTAGCACAGTTAGTTGAGTAAGATTAGTGAGGGATGATGGAATTGAACCTGAAAAATAACAATACTTTATAGACAAGTGAGACAAAAACTTGAGGTTGTCAATTGAATTTGGTAGCTGACCAGAGAAACTAGTGTTCTCGAGTTCTAGAATTTCAAGGCGACTGCTAACATTAAATTCAGGCATATGTCCAGTAAGAAATGGGTTATGTGGAACCCAAAGAAGTTGAAGATTAGGCAAGTTGAATATTCCTATGGGGAATTCTCCGTATAATCCACAATCCTCGAGACTTAGAAAAGTCAAAGAAGACAAATTTGTCATGCTTTGAGGTATCATAGAAGATATGTTAACTCCATCGAGACAAAGATGTTTCAAGTTAGTTAACTTCTCAACCATACTATTGAAGATTTTACTTTTCATCTTCAACAATGGATTTGTTGAGAAATCAAGGACCTCTAACTTTGACAGTTCTAAGATTTCACCTGAAATTTCACCAAAAAAATTAGAATAAGAAAGATTGAAATACCTAAGCTTTGAAAGATAACGAATTTCAAGAGGGATATTAGATTGATTGAAGTCATTATTTGCGAGATTAAGCGTGCGAAGGTGAACAAGGTGAAAGAGACTGCTATTTGCAATGATAGAGCCATAAAGCTCACTATTGCTAAGGTCAATACCAATCACATGACCAGTTGCCTCATCGCACTCAACTCCTTCCCATGAGCAACAATTCCCATTTTTCCATGATGCAACTTTTGAATAGTTAGCATATGAATCGATGATGAGGTTTTCCTTGAATTGCATCAAGGCAGAGCTCTCATCAGCATGACACTGAACTTGTGTAGAAGAAGAATAGTAAGCAACTATACAATGAAACATAAAGAGGAGACAGATCAAGTGCATGAAAGAGAGGAGATGCAATGATGAACCCATTATTAGCTTATGTTTTTTTCTCAACAAGTTTCTCAAGTTAAAAAAATTGTATACAAACATAAAGAGTTTTTATAGACAAATTGAAGAAATTTTTAGGTAGATTAATTTATCATAAATAGGTAGATTATGTCACGACCCGACCCCATTGAACACGTGACCGGCACTAGGGAACAAGAAAGCATAATGCTTCCGGAACTCGTAGTAAGCCTGACTGATAACAGAAACTCAATAACTTAACATCATTATTTAAAAATTTCTGCTTAACAAAATAACCCATAAAAATATGACCATAAATCTGGCATTAAAAATAACAATGCAAAGCTCTATAGATTTTAACATAATGATCATAAAATAATTATATAATAATGCAAAATAATTCCACTGCATGAGAAATGAAAGGCAGGAATACTCAACTTAAAAACTCAATCTCTGTAACCTCAACCCGAAACCTGGAAAAATATTTGAACATGGGTGAACGTTGATATAAATTAATTTAACATGCTGGTCATTTATTAAATCTACATGAAATGTCACATCACATATAATCACCCATAAACATACATAACATACATGATGGAAAATATCCGTGAAATCCAACCTCATTTATGTTTTCGTTTATCATAAATGTGGAGCCAACCCCCTCCCTTGGCGCTCTTAAATTCCAACTATGGGGCCATGGTGAGATCAACTCAAACCAGGCATCCCTATACTGTCTTATCCATGTCCAGGGGTCACGGTGAGATCAACTCGAACTAGGCAATCCCTGTAATAACATCATCATAAATCATGTTGTGGCACATTACATCATTGATATTTTATGTGTTAGTGGTGGATTCCACATCACCCTATTTTTCATCGGCAACATATACATACAATGTCATTCATCATCATCATAAACATCATATAATATGACATAAACATACATCATGCTCCTAAATCTAATGCAGTAATGATAGTTATATACATATATTTCATCCATCAATGCATTCATCAATGTTTGCACGCAGAGTTAAATTAAATATATCAACTCACAACTTGACGATCATTAACCAGCTAACTCTTTTCGGAACGCTTCCTGATGACAGTATGGAATACATCTGAAATACATATACCACATACGAGATTCATTAGAATAATACTCAAATACTGACTCAGAAATATAAAGAA
>CANXYC012218417.1:0-10285 GCA_948193065.1 Aleurites moluccanus
GTTTTTCCAAGGATTTAATGGTTATAATTGTATTTAGGATGATGGAATTAAGCTATTTCCATCAAAAATTGAAAGAAAAACTTAAAGAAATGGAGAAGCATGGTTGGCCGAAACCTAATGTTGACAAACCTGAAGTTTCTGTATCAAGAACACAAGGAAGAAGAAGAAAATGGCTTATTAAGTTTAAATTAACCTTATATATGAATGATAGAATTGGGTAAATTGAAGTATTGATACATTTGGTTTGAAATTCACATCCATCCATTCAATTTGTTTACTTTAAGATCATTGGACAATCCAAAGTCAAAGTAAACCAGTACCATACAGGTTGCCCACACCAAATCATAACCTTTACTGCAAAAATCCAATAGATTGATCCTACGATAACTAAAATGCACATGATCGATCCAACCGTCCGATTTTCCATCATTTAATCCAACGGCTAGATTTAATCAAGCCTAAACTATTATCATAAGATCATACACACCTTATAATCCCATATTAAGAGTTAAATTACCATAAGGCCCTTAGTACACACCAAAACCCCTCAAACACCTCCGTTGAGCTGTTTACCCGAAATTGTCTCCAACCGGGTTTATTTTTCCATATAATCCTCAAATAAATAAAATAAAACCATTTACACTCACTTTTATTCTTCCCTTTACTCAAATATACTGTTAAATTTATAAAACCTCGAAAAACTGCAAAATTACTATTTAGTCCCCCGTTCACCAAAAATTCTAAAATTTCCCGATTGAGTCCTAACTGACTCTAAACCAATTCTATGCCTAAAATTAGGTCATATAACATGAATAAATATAAATTTCATGCATAAACATATCATATTAACATATTACAAAGAAAGAAAAATAATTTCCCTAAAGGTCCCTATAAGGGTTTAGGCTAAGGTGTTATAAAATTCAAAGGAAACTCCAATGAAACACTTTGGCCAAAAAGTTTTAGGAATCTAAATGGAATCAAATTGATTAAAAAAAGGGATAAAAATGCATAATAACATACATATAACTCACCAGAACTGACGAATTGATCATTTACACGATAAAACGCCTATTTGCCTATAACAGGCAAAAATAGTGTTCTTCGATTTTCTTCGATTCTACAATCAATTTTACCACATATTTAGCTTTAAATAGATGCTAACTAGCATATTAAACGTTAATTAGAATTATGGAATCCTATACAGAAAATCCATTACAAATAAAAACCTAGTTTTAGGTTTTCTCGAATTTCGATCCAATTTTGAAATCTATCGATCCAATCATGTTTCTTATCACTTATGTAGCTTAAATGAACCAAAATAATGAAGAAAACATCATCCTTACCTGAATTCAAGGTGTGGCCAAAATTTTGGTTGAATTGCTCTTCAATTTCTAGCTTGAATTTCTTAGAATTTTCAATGGAAACTAGCTTAATCAAAAGTTTAATTGAGTTTTCTATCGATTCTGTTTGAAGTTTGGATGAAATTGGTGGAGTTTTGGAGAAGGAGGAGACTCAGATGCCTTTAATGGTGGAAGGAGAAGAGTTTTCCATTTTTTGAAGAATTAGATAGAATTTATATGAATTAACTTTTAGTTAATTCGATTCCTCCACTTCGATTCCTCCCCCCTTCCCGACACTTCTCGTATTCGCATTCTTTAACCCGTAACTTTTAACTATTTATCTTTTTGTCCCATTTCAATTCTGAAATAATATTTCTTATATTTCTCTAGCTTATGAGTCTAATGGTGATATTAAAAATTTAAAATTCCAAACCCGTACGTTAAATGAAATGTCAACGTGCTTACCTATCTACTGGGTCGATTTTTAGTGATTTGTCAAATCACACAAGTATGATATTCTAACATCTAAACCAATTTCATTTATGCTTAAACAACATACATTCAAGGTTATATAATTTAAATTTGAGGGTGTTACAACTGAGCACTTAGGAATTTATAAAAATAAGCTAGTTGAGCAACTAAGCCTTTGTTGAAAACATTATGTTGTTCATCCTAGGCTTTGTTAAAGCAGATCTGTTTAAGCACTCAAGGCAAAGACAATCATGGCTTGGAAATTTTCCTTCTGCTTTTTGAGGAGAGTTGTGAGAAGTACGATATTCAAATTGATTGGGTTGGTCATTGCAACTTTTAAGTACAACAAAGGAAAGTATTAATGTATAAAAAAGGAAATTTAACTTTGTTCAAGGTTGGTTATCGAAAAATGAAACCTAACTCTATTCTAGGTTAATTATAGAAAAAGGGAACCAAACTCTATTCTAGATTTAAGGTATGGATTGGTATGCAAATCCTAAGGGAAAATGATTCCCTAGGGTACAATTGACCAAAAGTTATTTGGGCTTTAGGGGATTTATTTTAAAGCTCAAAGATTTTGGGCTTGTATGGAAATTCTGAGGGAAAATGATTCCTTAAGGTAAAGTGGGCTAAATAGTATTTTGGGCTCTAGATGAAAGCATTTTAGCTTTTGAGTCATCTCAGTTTAGGATATAAGGTAAAGTCAATCTTTGTTTTGGCTTCAAGGTAAAGGTCATCTTTATTTAGGCTTAGGGTAAAAGCCACTTCAGTTTAGGGCTTAAGGGTTCAAATCCATCTTTGTTTAGGACTTTAGGGTAAAGGCCATCTTTGTTTAGGACTTTAAGGAAAAGGCCATCTCTATTTAAGGCTTTAGGTGTAGGCCATCTGTCACGACCCAACTTGGGAGCCGCGACGGTCCTGGGGTACGGGTGTTGCCTAAACTACCAGTACCCTAGGACCGTCGCGACTCCCAAGTTGGTTTGTGACAAAGGTGGTATAAGAGCTAAAGGTTTATATAACCTATAATGTTTGCATATTAGTAGCAATAGAAGTACCATGGAATCTAGGATATTCATATATCATCAAAATGACAAGTCTTCATCATTGTTTGAAATTCTACGTACCTATGATATAAGTATTCTTATACATGCTGGATTGTTTTGTTTTGATTTGAATCAGTGTGCTAAGATGTCAGAGAGGGCAACTAGTCGTGCTAGGCCTAGTGAGGGAGATGATTATTAGGGATCTAGAAAAGAAGCAGAGGTTTTTTTAATGTATCTGTTATATGAAGTACTCATTCTGAGCCACCCCGGTCACGGTGATGAATTGGGTCTAATTTGATGGGTAATGCTCCTTGGAGACATGAACTACAGGAAATGAGATAGGAACTTTTACAGACCATTCAGACTTATATTGCGGCATAGTCTGCAGTGGTATAGCAGCCACCTCCACCTCCAGTACTATCAGTGGTATAGTCTATGATACCATCAGTACCTCAGAGAGAGTGAACAACATTATAGGGGGACAGAGCACACAGAATTATCTAATAGGGAAGTGTAACTGTTAAGGAGTTCATGAGACTACAACTACCCACTTTTACAGGGGAATATGGTACTGACCCTAGTGACTTTATTGATAGGGTTGACAGAATAATTCATACACTGCCTTGTTCTGATGCTAGGACTATAAAGCTAGTGGGATTATTGCTAGAGGAAGTTACTGCTACTTGGTTTAAAGAACATATTGATGGAAATAGTCACAGCAATTATCCTATGGATTGGGAAGAGTTCAAACAGAGAATGATGGATAGGTTTTTGACAAAGGGCTTATGGGAAAGTAACATTGTGACAGATATAAGCATTAGGCCTCCTGTTCCTAGATGTTTTCGAGGCCCTAGTAGGCTAGTTCAGAAGAAGATATCATTAGTACCCACATGTGCTTCTTGCGAAAGGAGAAATTTTAAGGCATGTCATATCAGATTAGGAGCATGCCACAGATGTGGACATATGGGACATTTTTACAGAGATTGCCCTATGCGTAAAGTTGCATAGTTTTCAGAGGCAGGAACATCCCAGCCAATAGTACAGATGTATAGGGGGAGTATAGGTAAAGGCATACTAGCAGAACAGAGTCCAACAGGAGAACATTCAGCAGCTGATAGGGGCCAAGGGCAAGTGTTTGCAGTTACTCCACAACAAGCCCAAGGATCACATGAGACAGTCATAGGTATGATTTCTATACATAATATAATGGCTTAAGTATTATTTAATTCAGAAGTAACCCAATTCTTGTGTGTCAGTTATTTTTGTTGTGAAATTGGGGTTGGGTAGAAAACCTTTACATGTATCCTTAGAGATAGCCACACCAATAGGAGATAAAGTTATTGTAGAACATAAGTATGATATGTGTAATATGAGAATTTGTGATAGATCCTTATCTGTTAAGTTAATTGAGTTACTTATATTGGAATTTGATGTTAACTTGGATATGGATTGGCTGACTAATCATAAAGCTACAATTGATTGTGCATTGAAAAGAATAAAGTTTCAACCCAATGGACAGGAAAAGTTCATTTTTTAGGGGGGAGGCTAACAGTCATATATCTGGGTTAGTATCTGCAGTACAGGTAGAGAGGCTAATGAGAGAGGGGTGTATTGCTTACTTGGCATCAATGATTGACCTTACAGGGGTATCCAAAGAATTAGAGCAAATTCCAAGGGAAAAGGAATTTACAGATATATTCCCAGATGATCTTCCAGGACTGCCACTAGAGTGGGAGATTGAATTAGAGATTGAGATATACCCTGGTATTGATCCTATTTCCATTCTACCACATCGGATGGCACCACCAGAGTTGAAAAAGTTGAAAAAGCAATTGTGGGAACTATGTGACAAGAGTTTCATCTGACCCAGTAGTTCACCTTGGGAAGCGTTAGTGCTGTTTGTAAAGAAAAAGCATGGATCACTTAGGATGTGTATTGATTATAGGCAATTGAATAAGGTAACAGTGAAAGAAAAAATAAGTATTTTTTGATAGGATTAATGACCTGTTGGATTAATTATAGGGAATTTGTTTATTCTTCGAGATAGATATGAGGTCAAGGTACCATCAATTGCGGATCAAAGGTGAACACAATGCAGTTTTTGCGAAATAATCAGTTATATGCAAAATTTTCTAGATATGAGTTCTAGTTGACAGAGGTAATATTTCTGGGACATGATCTTAGCAGAGTTGAGATAAAGATGGATCCACAGAAAGTAGAGGCAGATGCTAATTGGCCATGTCTTACTATAGTTACTGGGTTCAGGAGTTTCCTTGGTATGGCAGGGTATCATCACAGACTTGTTAAAGACTTTTCTAGAATTGCTGCACCAATGACTAAGTTGTCTTGGAAACAGGTAAAGTTTCAATGGAGTGATTAATGTGAAAAGAGTTTCTAAACTCTTAAGATTTGTTTGACCACTGCACCAGTAATGACTCTTCCTACCGAGGCAAACAGTTTTACTATTTACTGTGATACTTCGAGGATTTGTTTGGATTGAGTTATTAAAAGACTATGACTGCCAGATTATGTATTATCTGGGAAAAATAAATATGGTGGTAGATGCACTAAGTAGAAAGTCTATGGGAAGCTTATCACATGTAATTACTGCAGAAAGACCTTTAGTGCATGAATTGAGGGCATTGATGGTTAAGGGTTTGACCTTGGACTTGGAATCACAGGGGCAGGAAATAGTATTGATAGCACAATTCCAAGTAAAGTCATTACTTGTAAATGAGATAGAGAGCTTCCAGAACGAGGATTTATAGTATGATAAAATCAGAGATTTGGTTCAAAATGGCAAGGCTCCTAATTTTTCTGTTGTGACAAATGTGTTAAAATGTAAGGGATGATTGTGTATTCCTAATGTTAAAGGGTACAAAAAGTAGATTATGAAGGAGATTCATTACTCTCCTTATATAGTTCATCCAGGGGTAACAAATATGTACCATGGTTTGAAAGAATTTTACTGGTTGTCAATCATGAAGAGTGATGCAGCAAAGTTTATTTCTAAATGCTTAGCCCTGTCAGCAGGTGAATTTGAACATCAAAAACTTTTAGGTTTGCTTCAAAAGATTCAGCTACCAGAATGGGAATGGGACAAAGTAACAATAGATTTTTGTAGTGGGTTAGCCAAGGTCACACAAGGGGTTTGATTCAGTGTGGGTGATAGTGGACAGATTAACTAAATAAGCTCATTTCTTAGAAGTAAAGATAGCTTACACAGCTGCATAGTATGCCCAACTCTATGTGGATGAAATTGTACAATTGCATGATATACCAGCAGCGATCATATCTGATAAAGATACTCAGTTCACCTCCAGATTTTGACAGAAATTCCAAGAGGCATTGGGTACTATGTTACATTTCAGCACAGTGTTCCATCCTCAGATAGTTAGAGATAGAGTTTACCTATAATAATAGCTACCATTCTACCATTGGAATGGCACCATATGAGGCTCTCTATGGCTAGAAATAGAGATCACCGATATGTTGGATGGAACCGGATGAGAAGTAGTTAGAGGGGCTAGATTTGATTAGTAAAACAATGAAGAAAGTCCCTATTATACAACAGAGAATAAAGACTACTTTCTGTAGGTAGAAGAGCTATGCGGATCCAAAGAGAGAAGATGTGAAATTTATAGTAGGTGACCATATGCTTCAATTCCAAGAGATTAAAATTTATGAAGTGTTGTCATATGAGGAAATTCCAATTCATATTATAGATCTTCATATCAGACAGTTTCAAAATAAGAGTATTTTTATGATTAAAGTATTATGGCATAACGGAAGTATAGAGGAATATATTTGGGAAAATAAGGCTGAGATGAGACATAAGTACCCCACCTTTTTCCAAGAATTAGGTTTTTATTCTACCTATAGCCTTAAAGTAAATTCGGGGACGAATTTATTTGTAGGGGGGTAGAATGTAACACCTTAGCTAAACCTATAACCTAAACCATTAAAGGGGAACTTGAGGGAAATTTTTTCTTTCATTTGAACTTGTTAATGTTATGTGTTTAAGCATGAAATTGATAGATATGCATGTTATATGAAGTGATTTTATGTATAGAAGTGGTTTAAAGGCTGTTAGGACAAAATCGGGTAATTTTAAGTTTTTGGTGAACTGGGGGCAAAATGATCATTTCACACCCCCTTCAAGTTTTTATGGAATTAACACTATATTTGAAGGTAGAAAAGAATTTAAGGACATGAAAATAATATTATTAAATTTATTTGAATAATTGTTAGAGAATTAAACCTGGTTTAAAAGAATTCTCGGCAAGCTGCTAAATTGAGGTGCTTCATTTGAACTGAGGATATTTTGGTCTTTTCTTTTGTAATATGGAGTTATATAGTGTATGCAAGCCTTTGGTAAGATTTTAGGCTCATCTAAATCTAACCATTGGATGAAAAGATGAAGAAATGGATGGTTGGATAGCTAGGTTTCACCATTTCTATCATAAACTCAAAGTACAAAATTATGCCTTTGACATTTAAAGTTATTTTTTCCCACCTCCTCACCATTCTTCATCATCTTGATCAAAATCACTAACCAAACTTTCTCTCTCCTCCATTCACCATTTCGGCCACCATTGTTCTTCACCATATCTTGTTATTTTCTTTTTTTTTTTTAATGGAAACATGTTAATTCCATCATCCTAAACACAATTATATCCATAGATTCAAAGGAAAAACTAGAAAAAGTAACAAATTAATCCTTTGAAGATTTTGAAAAACTTTTGGTAAGTTATTGATTTTGAAGTTCTTTTGATTCAAATATGTTCTTAGGATGTTCTTTGCTGTTTATTAGTGATCAAAACATGTTTTGAATGGATAGAATTCAAAAACTTGGATGGAAACCCTAATAGGAATAACTTTGAATCAAAGTGTTGTTTTGATGGATTATTTGGTTTAAATGATGTTTATTTGATGTGTATAACATGAATTAGTGGTGAAATAATTGAAACAAATTCATTTGAATGGATTTCCAAAGTGGCCGAAATGATGATGAACAACAAAGGTGTTTGATTTTGGTATTTAATAGGTTTAAAAGGCTTTGATTTTGGTGTTTAATAGCTTTAAAAGGCTTGAATGATGTATAATTGATGTGTTTAATATGAATTGATGGTTAATTGATAGAAAGGAATTCATTTGAATGAAGCAACATTTTGGCCGAATGTATTGAGGTGCTTAAATGATGATTTATGTTTAGTGTTTAATTGGTTTAAATGATTGAATGATATGTAATTGATGTGTATTAATGTTGTGTAATTGAATGACATTGAAAAATGGATGAATGGATGAATGGAATGAATTCCATATTGGTGGATCCATATTGAGTTTATTAGTTTAAGGTGTTAGGCTAATGTGATTAGGAAGGAAGTGTTTGAATTTGATAAAGTGTTGAAAATGATGGAAATGTATAAGTTTGGATGTATAAAAGATGTTTGATTTAAGTACTTGAAGGCTACAATACCTGTCATATTTTTATATATATATATATATATACTATGCATGTTTGTTGAATTGATGGTGGTTAGACTAATGAATTGAGGAATTCAAAATCTGTATTCAGGAAGAATTTTGTGAGGCAGATTTCAGGATTTTAAAGGAATAATTTGGAAAAGTATAAAACATAAAAGTTGGATATTTATATCTTATCTTTAGGTTTATAAAATGGTTTTGTGAAATTTTTTGTGTGTGAGGAGATATGCCTCCTTGACCAGGACCTGTTTGGTTCATTATTTTCTTCAGGAATATGAGAATATTTAATTTTTCTGGGAATGATTTAGGCTGAATGAGCAAAAAGTGTAAACATAAGAAATGTTCCTTTATATGTTATGTTGTTGGCTGAAACATTTCAGGGGAATTGGATAAGTATAGCTCAGTTGAGATTGAAATTAATCAGACCTTTCCGGATGATTTTGGGCAGTAAAGTTGGGGTGAATTTTAGAAATTCACCATAATTTGTGTAGATCTCTTTTTGATTTAAATTTTACATATATTGGACAGCTGAGTGTCTATTTTAAGTGACAAAAAGAATCAGGGAGTTTGGATGTCTATATCCCATTTGCGAGCTAATTTAGTATGAGTTGACGAGGAAGGGGTTCCTGCTCGGTAGAATCTGCTACATATGCGGAGTGGCATTGCGAGCCGGGAAATGCAAGGTGGCATTTGCAAGCCGGAAATGCGAGCTGGTAATTGTCAAAGCAGAGAATTAGCGAAGTGGGATTATCGAGGTGGTAATTGGAGAAGAGGAGATTGGCGAAGAGGCATTGCTGAGGTGGCATATGTGAGGTGGAAATAGGCGAGGAGAGATTGGCGAAGAGGCATTGCCGAGATGGCATATGCGAGATGGAAATAGGCGAGGGGAGATTGGTGAAGAGGTATTGCCGAGGTGGAAATAGGCGAGGAGATATTGGCGAAGAGGTATTGCCGAGGTGGCATATGCGAGGTGGGAATAAGCGAGAAGAGATTGGCAAAGAGGCATTGCCGAGGTGGCATATTCGAGGTGGAAATAGGCGAGGAGAGTTTGGCGAGGTGGCATGTGCGAAGTGGACATGCGAAGTGGGATTGGTGAAGTGGGTTTTGTGAAGTGGTATTGCCAGAGCGGATTGGCGAGACGAGTTGGCAAAGTAGAATTGAGAAGCAGTAGCCTATTTAACCAGTTATCCAGTAGCCATTTTCACGATTTTTCTTCTCTCTTTTCTTCGTTCTTCTTCATTTCTTCTGCTAACTCTCTCAATCTGTCCCATTTGATTTCTAATACATTAATACTCAGAATTAATGCATTAAATAATTAAATTAGAGCATTCTAAGGCTATGATTCTCATTTTCAAGTCAGATTCTTCAAGAACTCAGTTTTGGGGAAAATAAGGTAATTTTCTCCAAACTTCATTTTCTCTTTAGATTAAGAATTTTTGGTAATTAGAATAGTTATTTATAAGTATATAGAATTTATTATAAGTAATTAAGACTATTAATTTTGATTAATATGGAAGATATCAAAATTTATGGAATTTAATGAATAGTGATGTGAATAGTAAATACGTTTTGAATTTCAGATTTTTCTTTAAGGAATAAATTAAATTGATGTTAGGAAACAATAATAGAGACTATAAGATGGTTAAATTATAAGGAATCATATTATGTATTATTGATTAAGGAAAATCCTAATTTTGAATATTTGGGGAAACTTCCATAGGAGAAGAGAACTCAAGAATTTGAGGAGATTATTGAATGAACAAGCTATTGAAGGAAATACAAGGATAAATTTATTTAAAGGTAAGTACAAACATTGCATATGTATATTGCTCTTTGAGATTAAATGTTCAATCCTTCCTAATATTTATCCATATGAACCTCATATTTTGAAATATTACATTATGTACCTACATTATGAAATTCCCTTAATGTTCTTAAACAAAT